>JAGSMP010001072.1:0-140554 GCA_029286625.1 Parnassius orleans | reverse complement strand
AATCAGTTAATATATTTTAAAACAAAGTTTACACACTGCACCTTCACTAATCAACCAAAACATATTAAAACAAAGTCTTGACACTGCACCTGTCTGTCTGTCTATTCCATTATTAATAGACTACTTTGGAAATAATTACAACAATACTTTCTTTTGTCCATGTTGTTTATAAAATATACATCATATATATTAGAAAATACATACATATTAGAAAAATTAACACGAAGATAAGCTCCTCTCTTAAAACTCGGACAAGTACCCTGAGCTACAGTCACATACATTATTCAGTACTAAATGTCTTTCAGTATTTACGTATTACATACGAAGCAAAAGAAGTAATTTCGATCAGCCGCTCGACAAACAAGTCTTTTACATCGGATATACAATCGAACGAGTCAATTTCACGCTGTGCTGACCGCAAAAGAAGGTCCAGATACGTACCTGGGATCAAACGGAATGCTTGAGAGCCCCGGATCGTAAATCGTCGTAAATTGACTGGTCCACCGACTGCGCGTAATATTATATTGAATCTGTAAATAAAATAAAGGTAAGATATTGGCGATTTTGCCCGTCTCTCTTCGCTTGTGGACAGAAATAACGTTCAGCTGTTGCTTGGTCATTTATTTAGAGGCGTATAACACGAATTACAACAATTTCTGAAGCTCATGTGAGTATATTGAAAATTATGTTTATGTATATTTAGAATAAATCTAATTTGAAGACTTTGATACAAACACGAAATTATAATTGGCCAATTTTATCAAATGCTGGTCTCATATAATAAAATTGTGTATTTTGGCTAGCTTGGAGTTTAATATTACGAAAACTAATCTTATTGATAAAACAATTATCGGATCTCATCCAATTATTTTAAGTTACCATTTTAAATACACAAGTAACATAATATATATTCTTTTTAACCACTGCAAGCGAGTGGAAAGTGTTATATGTTGACGACTGCGGATGTGTGCGAAAGGACGTTATACGTGTTAGAGCCACGCTGCTGCTATATTATGGTTTTAGCTCGAATGGGTCGGCTCGACCGGGGTAGGACCACGCTCTCACAGAATACCAGCGTAAAATAGCAATTTAATGCTGCTGTGTTTCGTGCTGCTTGCTCCGTCTACCTGACGTTAAGTGGAAGCTGTGGGCCATAGACATCTATATTTAACTACAGTTAAGAATCAAAATGCAGATACGTTGTCCACCCTTAAGGACTAAGATGGACTGCCTTGTTTCCAGTAAAAAGGTTCTTCGTTTCTCTACACTTATCACACGAAACACAGCAGCATTAATCTGCTATTTTACGCTGGTATTCTGGAAGAGCGTGGTCCTACACCGGTCGAGCCGACCCATTCGTGCTACAACCATAATATAGCTGCAGCGTGGCTTTAACACGTAAGTAGTGTGCTTGTTCGTCACCCTTATACTATAAAAAAGTCATTTTCGTGAATCTGTCAATATGCAAAGAAGGTGGAATACTATCCTCATGAAAAAGAAGATCCATATCCCCATGAAAAAATATAGGTAAGTAACATTAGTCGAATGGCAATTTAGACTGTTCATGCCTTAATCATTAGGCTACTTTCGTACTTTCTAATGTTATCTCACTAAATTATACATGTATGCAGAAAAAAAAGAAGAAATAAGTATGTCGGAAATACAACGGGAGATCAAATAATGTTTTCTTTCTTTCTTCTTTCTTTGTTTCGCCTTTGACGCTGCTCCCCATTACCAGTCTGGCAGTCTGGATATTTTACGCCTGGCGTAAACGCATTGGTTGTACTGCCATCTAGCGGAAGCCAGAAAATCTTTCTGACATATACCTTAGCCTACTTTTGTGACATCCACGGGACGAAATGGAGTGATGCCGCCACAACACGGTGACACACATTACATATCATACTAATATTTTTTCATAGACTGATATCAGTTATGGAATAGGTTCAGTATATTGAAGCAATTCGAAATTTAAATTCATCGAATTACGATTTACGGCTGCATGGACGAATGGCTGACATTCGTCTCGCGTCGCACAGGCGTAATTAATCAAAACTAACAAACTTTTAACGAGGCCAAAGTGGCGTAAACCACATACGTGGATGGCGCACATGTTAATTTGCGCAATTTTTCTTTTAAACGTGAATTTTGTTTTAAACAACTTTCGGTACCCATGTCTGCGAGTTTTTATTCCATGTTTTTAGTAATTAGCATTAACTTTACTTAAAGTAAATGAAATTCAGAGCCGTCCTAGCTTGAGGGCTAAAAGCGTACGCTGTGAAATTCAAAATACACACACCCGGGTTTGACCCCGCCGGCTCCAATGAAATTTTTAAGAGCTGATTTACCACTTGGCAGTAAAGGAAACCTGCATGTCTGACAAATAAAAATTTTCGAAGACATGTGAAGTCCAACAACACAAGTCGTATTAGCGCGACGGACTAATTGCTACACAAACGTCTTAAAAATGAGAGAGAGAGGAAGCCCATGCCTATCAATGTGATTTATAAGGCTGTAACTTCCCTTTTTTGCTTATAGAAAATATTTTCAGTTTCGTTACAGTCTATTAAATCCACTGCTAAACATAGGGGATATTTGCCATAGCTGCCACGCTTTGCAAGTGAGTTGGCAACTGCAGTTTTTATTTTTTTTATTTTAGTCGTTATTAGGAAGATAAATGCCAATCTGGATTGCTGGCTTGTTTCCCTCTGTCGCCTCTTACGAGACCCACGCGATGATATGGGGTAGTACTTACAACGCCACTACACAGTTATTTTCGGTTCACAGGTACTAATTTTAATATAATGCGAATCAAATTATAATCCATACCTACGTGAGTTTTTAATATAGAATAAGGATGACAAAGGAGCACACAGTCCACCTGATGGTAAGTGGATGCTGGCCCATAGACATCTATATCTAATGCAGATGCGTTGTCACTGAGGACTAAGATGGAATGCTTCGTTACCAGTAAAAGGATCTCCGGTTCTCTACACTCACCATACGTAACCGCAGAATTAAGCTGCTATTTTACGCTGGTATGCCGACGTGTAAAACATTGTAAAACATTTTATATTTCAACGTCTGTTTATTTTACTCTCCATGATAATAATAATAATAATCGTTTATATCCAATCACAATGGTACATAATAAAAACATGCTTAGTTTACTGTCTAATTTCTATGATATAATTATTTCAACATTTGGCCATTGTGAGAGGCGGAACCTGTACTAGGATACCCTGTTAACTGTAACACAGGGTATCCTAATCCAATCCCATACCTGGACTTGAGTCATATATTGCTAATAGCATAATTATTAGTTAAAGTAGGTAAAAGTAGATAAAGAATATGTGTGTATGTGTGTGTGTGTGTGTGTGTGTGTGTGTGTGTGTGTGTGTGTGTGTGTGTGTGTGTGTGTGATAAAGATAAAAATAAAGATATTTTATTTTGCAAATATGGGTACAGTACATGGTAATATAGGTAGTGAGTTCAGCCATATTTTACCAGTAGGCATGCAAAAAATACAGAATTATAAACTAATCCACTATACTAATAAAATAACACAAAACCAAACATAATTCTGATTGTTAAAACATTACACAGTCTTAATCTCAAACGAAAAATTTTTTTCAGTCAAGAATTCCGTTACGCTATAGTATGCTTTGACTGTCAAAAAGCTTCGAAGCTTTTTTTTAAATATCGATAGTGGCAATTCTTTCCAACTTTTAGGTATTTTATCATATATGACCGGAGCCATGCAGTAGATACTTTTGCGCATTAGTGCTGTCTTAGTGGATTGATGACACAATAGAATATTGTCGCGTCTATTACGTGAAACGACATCGGCAAGGCGTTTAAAATGATTTGGGTGCAAATTAACAAACACAGCTACTTCTAGTATGTACTCGTATATACAAGGTAACGTCAGTATTTTAAACTGTTTAAAATATGGCATGCAGCTATCGGTAGTTTTAAGCTTAAACATCGCCCTTATGCATCTTTTTTGAGCCTTAAACGCTGCATCTTTTTCGGTTGAGTTACCCCAAAATATTATTCTCTATTGGAGGTGGAATTCTGCTAAGCAGTGAGGAGTGCATCCGTGTATATTATTGAAGACAAAGTATGTAAAGCATATGCGGATTTACTAATTTTCTTACATAAAGTATTAATGTGTGCTTTCCAGTTAAGATGTTTATCTATTTCGAGACCCAGGAATTTTGTAGTTTCAACTTCTTTTACAACATCATTATTGTAGTGTATATTAAGGCTCATGCTAGGAATCCGTTGACTGAAATGTATAACTTTTATTTAACTCAAGTTTATTATTATTATATTGTTTTCGATTAACCAGTCTACAACTAATTTTAATGAGTTATTAATGTCACTTTCATAGGTCTCTACACTTTTACATGGTATTGTCACGATGCTAGCATCCGCAAACAGTGTTACTGGTTGCTCTATGCATTTAGGTAAGTCATTAATGTACAATATAAATATTAAAGGACCCAGTACACTCCCCTGTGGTACTCCAAATTTAACTTCACGCTCTGGCGATCGAAATATCTCTTCCTTCTTATTTGCTATATTAATTGATTAATTTCAGTTATTTGTATTCTATTTTTTAAGTACGATTCAATTAGATTAAGAACATTGCCTCTAATACCATAGGCTTCAAGTTTTCTTAAAAGAGTGGGATAATGTACGTAATCAAATGCCTTGGTCATATCGCAAAATATGCCACAAACATGTTTACGTTTATCGACATTTTTAGTAAAATTGTATATAAAGTCATATATGGCCATATTGATTGTCCTATGTGGTCTAAATCCTTTTTGTTCCCCACACAAAATGTTATATTTTCAATAAATTTATACATTTCCTTATATATATATATTTCGGGCCGATAATATTTCATTAGTTCTCTATTTTCTTTCTTAAACAGTGGCTTTATAATTGATGTTTTTAAGGTATCTGGGTAGATACCTGCGCTAATACTTAGGTTAATTAGATGACTTAGATGTCCGCATATTTCCATTGATATGTGTTTTAATATTTTTGTAGCAATGCCATCGTATCCCACGCTATTTGTATTATTTATCGACATGATTATTTTGTATATATCTAATGAAACGCTAGGCGGCAAGAACATAGATTTACTGTTAGTGTTTATTTTAAAAGATTTAAGTTTGCTGGTGACATCTATGTTTGTCTGAATTTTATCGATAAAATAGTTATTAAATGCTTCAGCGATGCACTGAGGATTTGATAGAATTTGATTATTTAACTTAATTTTATTAATACTATGTGTAGGCAAGTTGTATTTTGCTCGATTAATAATTGCCAAGTTCTTTTAGACTTATTTTTCGATGCTTTTATTTTGTGGTTGTTTTGTGCCTTTTGTGTAAATAAATTTTTTTTTATGTAACTGTGAATAGTATGAAAATAGAATTTTGTTCTTCCTATTAGGATTTAATCTTAACTTTCGTTTTCTTTTCTTTCAGCTACATAATTTAATTCCTTTAGACAGCCACTTTGGTTTTTTTATTATATCTGTTTTAATTAATTTAATTGGAAAACATAAATCATAAATAAGTCTGATGCTTTTTATCCCAAAAAATTGCACATTTCCTCTGGGTTAGAGATGGAGCGTTATCCTGTAATTACATATTTATTCTGTCTTAAGTCTTGGAATAACACATTGCCTGTAATTTTTTAAGTGATGTCACTTTCTGAACTCCAGACGGATGAAGCCGCGGGCAAAAGTTAGTCTTGTATAATGTTGAAACAAATTGCTTCAAATGATTAGCAATGGTTTTAAACTCATAACAAAATTTAAATCCTTTCTAAAGATTTAACCTTACACAGTTTAATTGATAGATATGCTGAGTTATGATTTGTAAAGAAAAAAAAGAAGAAATAGTAAAAGAGAACACTCATCAAACCGTAAAGTTATAAACAACGAAGAAGGACAGGAAAAGGGCTCCCTTAAAGCCAATACAATGAATGTTTAGCAGGATTTTTTATTAATGAAGGTACTAACGATGTTATTCGATACTGTTATAGAAGCATTTAATTTGTCCGTACATCGCTGCCAAATAACTTGGTTATGGCACCAAAATTCGCTTTCACAGTACCCTTTACGATGAAATAATGAATATTTGATACAACAGCCGTATTGGAAGCTTGTTGCTTACATAGATACATTTTAAAAATGGATAAGAATTCTTTCAGTTGATTGCTTACAAATCATATTGTTTTTCTGTATCAGTGATATATTTTGACGTGAAAAAAATATAAAATAGACGCGTTGGCAGAAATCTGAAATCGAAAAACGAAAACACCAGTAACACCTGTGGATGGTGCAATAATATTAAGAGGTTGTCAGACTTAAACTATCCTCACTGGTGAGAGGCTGTGATCACACCCTATCGCCTTATGGTTATTGAAGCAATTTTTCGATGAAAATATTTATAATAATATCAAATGATACTATTTTAAAATGTCATTAATATCCTGGTATCACAGTCATTTTGACTTAAAGTGATAGGAAACAGCACGAGATTTAACGGCATCTTAAAATGGTTAAAGCAGTTATTTGGGCATTAATATCCTACAGTTAATTATTATTTGATTATAGTTCTACTTACCGTTACAGCCTATTAAAGTTCACTGCTAAAAAGACCTCCCTATATTGTCTAATAGTATATTTTCCACAGTAGCCACGCTGGCAAACGGTTGGGTACCGCAGTTTTTATCGTTTTGTATCGTAAGTTGCCGCATCCAGATTAACAATTCACTACTCTTAGTACGCTGTCCTCGGCGAGTGGACGAATGGCTTACGTGAAGTAATTATTTTGAAAAGCTGCCAAATAATATCGGGATCTATGAGAGTGAGGTATTGATTTGCAACACTTGCTGATGTCGTCAATTTGTTATGGATTTTGTCTATTAAATAGGCATGGAAGTTTTGTCGCGACAGTTGTTACCTCCCTAGAATACTTAGCTTCGCCTGAATAATCTTTTATTTTTTCTATTTGAATGAATGTATTTCTTCTCGTCTATTCGTGAATTAATCAAAGTCCACTGCTGAACCAATTTAAATTTCGTTGCTTCTTCCGTTGCAGGAGGATAGGCTTGGCAAATGGATTGGTCACATACACCACTTTTCACTCGGCTTCCCATCAACAATCTAGGAATTTTATGTCTATAGTAAACGAGATAGTTATATCTTCACTGAATTTACAATACTTAAATCGTAGCAAACTATACGTGGCGATTCTCCACAACGAGACAAGTTCGTGTCCAGCTGTAGACTTGAACGAACTGGTGGATTTTTTTAATATAATCATCTATTTTATACGTGGTAGAGCCATGCTGCAGCTATATTAACGTTGTAGCACGAAAGTTTTGGCTTGACTTGGAAAGGACCACGCTCTCACAGAATACCAGTGTGAAGTAGCACCTTAATGCTGCTGTGTTTCGTACGGTGAGTGTAGAGAACCGGGATCCTTTTTACTGGAAACGTGGCATTCCATCTTAGCCCTCTGGGGTGACAACGCATACTGCAATTTGATTAATTGATCACAGATGTAGATGTCTATGTTCCAAAACCTGCCTTCTTATTCAATATAAAAAATATATTACACCATAAATACCCAGACCAGAATCAGAGTCACAATTGTGAGACGTCTGGTACTGCGATCTTCAATCCGCATATTATCAAGGGTGATGATTAAGCCAAATCGTCCCTATAATGGGATTTTCACCGTCCCTGCCAGCAGAAAATTTTAGTGAAAGATTTAGATAAACATTTGTACTAGTTTAACAATATTAGTACAAGTGTTTATCCAAATCACAAAAATGAAGCTGCAGTTTCACCAAGTGACAACAATCGCAAGTATAAATTATAAGAAGAAGAAGACCAACCTATGGGTAAAGCATCAGCGGAAAGCGTTTATGGAGTGTGCAGCGTAGCGTCAGGGCAACCACATGCTGTTTCAATACCCGGAGTAGCAGCCGCTTGAGTTGTATTACAAACACACCGCAAGCGCCGCCGAACACTCTGTACTAAGGCCTTAGGCTAGACCTACCTGCATTAAACTTACCTGGCCTTAAACTGAAAGCTTTATATCTTTCAGTTCATATTAATACCAACAGCAAGTACGTGCATCAGGTCGAGATGTATAGTAAAGTAAAATTGAATTAAGATCGAGTTGACAGCTCCGTGATGTATTGGTTTAGAAATGCGTTGCATGCGCACGGAATAAGTATTTGTATGGCTTACTAATAATTGTTCCGAATCTTGATGTTTGTCTTTGTGCAATTTATGTTTGTAAGCTGCTTCTACGATACATGAGAAAAACCTAGTATGGGGGTAAGTTTAAAAAATATATTTAAGTTACAGCGTGTATACGTCACACTGCTAGGCACAACTCTCCTCTTGTTACTGAGAGAAATCTGTGAGAAGAGAGAGGTATATGTGTTCTCATTTACTTGCTCCTCTATACGCGTGAATTTATAATAATGAAATTTGTTAATGAATATGTTTTTTATAAAATTGTGAACTTTGAAAATTGGGAATTGTTTGCCGATGTGAATCAGTCCGCAACTGAATTATTTTTATTCATTATGATAATAATATTTTGTAACCGTTACCGTTACATCAAAGGTCCACTGTTAAACATAGGCTTCCCCCCTAGATTGCATTATAGGGAGAGGGGGGGGGGATTTCCTAAACTACTACTGCTACTACTACCCATCTCCTGGATTTTGTCCTCTGTTGCTTTTTATGCACCCACGGGATTATATGGCGTAATGGGTATTCTTACACCGCCACTACACGGTTAATTAACCGTATCCTTAAATAAAATATTAATAAAAATATATATTTTGCATTTATATAAAAAAAATTAAGTAGACTTATGGTTGTCATGATGATGATGGTGATAATTTTTGTCAACAATAAAAAATTCAATTGTAGTGATAATAAAATTTTAAACTTTTCTCACGCAAAAGTCCTGATAGCTCAATTACACCAAAATGTTCAGATTTATCGTCGTGACTTGCAAATGAATGATGGAATTAGTTCCCAATCACATTTCAGCAGTGAGATTATTAACAATCTTTATTAGTATAAGCCGTCGCTAACTCGTGACATAACGCCTTTATACTGACGTCTAATAATTGGATCACCGGAGAAATTTTATTAATTTATGTCTTGTCGATAACAGTTGCTGCCAAGTCGCCACTTACAAGTGAATTTTCGGTCCTAGCTGCTTCTCACCTTGAAATATATGAGCCCAGGGACCAAGCTTCCATGGTTGCTTGTACCACTAAAGTCCTAATTACACCTGCGTTTCACCAAGTTTGTAACGCATAACTTACAAGACACAAAACATAATACGTTTGAAGTCCCGTTGTTCACTTGGTGAAACTCTGTTAGATGGTGCTAAAAATAATATATCCCAACATATTCGACAGCTACTAATCTTATATTAATACGTAAAGGCAACACTTTGCACAACTTTTAAGTATATTGCGCGCACTGAGAAGTGTGAGCTTTGGTACATAGTTAAAGTTTATATGGAGAAGGAGTGTCGCAAGCTAAAATATATTTAAAATATGTATTATGAATACTTAAAATAAATTAAATAAAACATACATTATTATCGTTAATACGTTAATCCAGCTCATTTATGTCGTTTAGACAAATTGTCGTAGTTGACGTTTATACTGCCAATGTCTCGCATACGTATGTACACATAACACAATTATTTCTACCAAGACGTATGTATGTAATTACTCTAAGGTCTCGAGAAGTATGAAGGAGTATGTAATCACTAATCAGAATCACTACGTTTTACGCAAAAAGCGATTTTGTATATTGGATACTGTGTTTTATTTATTAATCTGCAGTTAAAAAAAAGTTTTAATATACAAACCTAAGAAATTTATGAATTAAGGTCGAAATTCGACGACAACACGACGACATAGGTAGTGAGTTCAGCCATATTTTACCAGTAAGCATGCAAGAAATACAGAATTATAAACTAATCCACTGTACTAATAAAATAACACAAAACCAAACATAATTCTGATTGTTAAAACATTACACAGTCTTAATCTCAAACGATTTTTTTTTCAGTCAAGAATTCCGTTATGCTATAGTATGCTTTGACTGTCAAAAAGCTTCGAAGCCTTTTTTAAATATCGATAGCGGCAATTCTTTCCAACTTCGGTATTTTATCATATATGACCGGAGCCATGCAGTAGATACTTTTGCGCATTAGTGCTGTCTTAGCGGATTGATGACACAATAGAGTATTGTCGCATCTATTACGTGAAACAATATCGGCAAGGCGTTTAAAACGATTTGGGTGCACCTTAACAAACACAGCCACTTCTAGTATGTATATACAAGGTAATGTCAGTATTTTAAACTGTTTAAAATATGACATGCAGTTATCGGTAGTTTTAAGCTTAAACATCGCCCTTATGCATCTTTTTTGAGCCTTAAACGCTGCATCTTTTCTGGTTGAGTTACCCCAAAATATTATTATGATAAAATAGTTATTAAATGCTTCAGCAAGTTGTATTTTGCTCCATTAATAATTTGCCAAGTTTTTTTAGACTTATTTTTTAGATGCTTTTATTTTGTGTCAATTGAATATTTTTTTATATAACTGTGAATAGTTTGAAAATCGAATTTTGTTCTGCCTATTAGGATTTAATCTTAACTGCCACAAAAGTTTTCTTTTCTTTCGACTACATAATTTAATTCCTTTAGACAGCCACTTTGTTTTTTTTTTTTATTATATCTATTTTAATTAATTTAATTGAAAAACTCAAATCATAAATAAGTTTGAATGTATCGATAAATTTGTTATATACTGCGTTTGGATCATCTGTTTCATTTATCTCCGAAAAAGAGAGACTTTTTATGTGATTTTTAAATTTGGATTTAAACATGAATTCTGGCAGTGCGGTGGACAATTTCTTACCCTAAAACCGTGAAAGGAGATCTGTGCCCAGCAGCGACGTATTTAGGTTGTTTTTTATAGGAGAGGGGGCAAACGAGCATGCGGTTCACCTGATGGTAAGTGACTACCGCCGCCCATGAACAACTGTAACACCAGGGGATCCAGGGGAATTGCAGATGCGTTGCCGGCCTTTTAAAAAGTAGTAGGCTCTATTCTTGAAGGTCCCTAAGTCGTATCGGTCCGGAAAAATCGCTGGTGGTAATTGATTCCACAAAGAAGTTGTGCGAGGAAGAAAACTTCTTTTAAATCGCACGATGGTGGACCGCCAATCATCCAGATGGCATGGATGGTATCGCGAGAGCTGTCGCGATGTGCGATGGTGAAATTGAGTGACTGGAATTAGTCAGAACAATTCCTCAGAGCACTCCCCGTGTTAGATGCGATAAAATACGCAAAGAGATGCAACATCTCTACGCAGTGCCAGTAAGTCAAGCCGATCGGAAAGAACTCGGTCGTCGACGATTCGAACCGCTCTGCGCTGGATGCGGTTAAGTGGAAGGAGCTGGCACTGGGGAGCCCCTGCCCAGAGATGAGAACAGTATTCCATGTGGGACCGAACCTGCGCCTTGTAAAGTTGCAAGCGGTGTGCTGGCATGAAATACTGTCTCGCTCTGCTGAGCACGCCAAGCTTTTATAGGTTATTAGGTTTTCTTCAGTGACACGAAAATGATGTGCATTTTCGTGTCACTTGGAAGAGAAGACCTAATTGATATATATATTATCACTTGATATGTCGACATCGAGGATTCCGATACTGGCTGAGGCAACAAGGGGAGTGCGCGTTAATCGGAGCTTGCTTCTTCTACTACGACCTTTATGCTCCGATCTGCAAGAAAACTGGTGATCCAATTGCACAAACCGGGAAGCCCATACAGGGAAGTCGAAAGTAGCGCTTTGTGCCAACCGATCGAAGGCCTTCGCTATGTCCAAACTAACGGCCAACGGCCTCCTTGACCCACTGCCTCCGCCCATCTATGAGTTAGGTAACCTAGAAGATCACCAGCTGAGCGACCTCTAAGGAATCTGTACTGGCGGTCACTAATTAGCTGGTGATCCTCAAGGTACCGCATGAGCTGGCGGTTAATAATCGTTTCCATTATTTTGGAGAATAAGGAGGTGATAGCGATAGGATCGGGTGCACCAAAGCTGTCTTCCATGAGTTTGTAACTACGCCTAGGGAGTAGAAGTACCGGAAAAGACGCGTTGAAACTGGTGCCAACTCCGGAGCACACGTCTTCAGCACAATAGCTAAGACTCCATCAGACCCAGTCAACTTGTTGTCGTCCAGGGAGAGGAGTGCTTTGCGCACCGAGCGCTGTTTAAACAGCACATCCTGCACTCACACCGCAGGATGGTCGGAGGTGTGTTCCCTCCGTCATCGAGAGTCAAGTTGGAAGCAAAGAGAGAGCTTAGCAGATCTGCTTGCTCCTTTGCGACATGGGTCAGTGAGTCGTCTACCCTGTGCAGAGATGGCAGAGATGGCTGACAGAAGTTCCCTTGGACAGTCTTGGCGAGAGACCAGAATGCACGTGCTCCCGAAGGAAGGCGAACGAGTTTCCCACCAATTCTGCCGATGTGCTCTAACTTTGCCATGGCAATAACACTTTTGAAGGACCTGGAGGCGAATTATAGTTCTTTATAAGAGCACTGGTGTTTGCATCCCGAGACGTTGATGCGTCAGCCCAGGCCCGGTAGCACTCCTGCTTATAGCGTGATGCAATTTTTAGAAGCAAACCCGCCCCCAAGGGTAGGATGCAAAAAAGACCACATCCCGTCCCAATCGGCCGACCTATAGTGCCAAACACGGTGGCAAGCTGCAGATCGCAACTGCGATGGGACCGTGAGTGGCACCGTACTCCGGATCAAACAATTGTCCGAAGAGCCAAGAGGGGCATCGACGGAGACCTGATATCCGTCCGGATGAGAGGTCAGCAGAAGGTCCAACAGGGAAGGTACATGATCCTCCACATCTAGGATCCGCGTAGACGAAGTAATCAGTTGTGTCAGACCATATGCCAAGGCAAAGTCATAAACCGCATGATCGGTTAAACGGAAACCAAACCATTCAGCGTGGTGGGCGTTAAAATCACCGAGCATCACGATCTCTGCGGATGGGACTTGTTGTAGCACGGAGTTTGCAGCCATTTGGACGTGGTCGATAAGTCGGTCTGTGTCGGCATTACCGCTATGGGTCCTATAGAGGCAGTCGTAGACGCGGGAATGGTCGTCGCTGTCTACGCGTTCTCTCTGACGTACACACAAGTTTCAGCCTGGGGCATAAAGTTACTTGCGTGGTAGAGCCATGCTGCAGCTATATTAATAGTATATTTGTAGCACGAATGGGTCGGCTCGACTGGGAAACCACGCCTCACAGAATAACAATTAAAATAACAGCAGCTGCTGTGTTTCGTATGGTGAGTGTAGAACCATAGACCCTTTTACTGAAAAGAGGCATTCTATCTTAGTCCTCACGACTGACAACGCATCTGCATTTAAATTCGCAAACGAAGATAGATGTAGATATCTATATGCCACAGCAACCACTTACCATCAGGTGGACTGTGTGCTCGTTTGTCACTCTTATTCAATAAAAAAAAATTGTACCCCGGGTCACGAAGTCACGAAGTCACGAAGTATCAGCCGGAAAGGACACCTGTGTCTCGGTTAGAAAGAGCAAGGCCGGCTTTGTCGTCTCCAGATGCTAGTAGACGGCGTTAAGGTTTGAATGAAGTCCCCTGATGTTGCAGAAATTCACGGAAAGCGTAGCTTGGGCGTGGATGCTCATCGAAGGATTCTCCGTCACCAGGGGTGCTGGTACACTTCTGCGGTAGTGTTCCATTTAACTCCGCTACCATGTTAAGGGGGGGGGGGGGTAATTGGGTCTCCGGCCACTTGCACTCACCAGGCGAAATGCAAAAGTAAACTTCTACATCACGCTGATATTCTGTGAGGTCGTGGTACCACCCCGGTTCGAGCCGGCCCATCCGTGCAACAGCAAAATCTGCCGCGTCGCTCTACCACTGTTGAAGGTTTTTAGGTTGCAACTTTACTTTGCTTTACATATCAAATAACAAAATAGATAGAAAATAAATTAAGTTATGCTTTCGCAAGCGAAGATAACTCATAACTAATAATAAAATAATTAAATGAAATAATTACCAGTCTACGTCCTCGTCGTTGCCGTAAGAGGACACAGAGGGAAACAAAACAGGAGAAGGGCAGCAGCTGTTTCCGAATGAATATGCTGAATATCCATAAAATACATAGAAAATATACTCATATATTATGCTTTAACAGGCGAAGATATATAGTAATTATAATAGTGGTCGCGTTGTCGTCGAATTTCGACCGTAATTCATTTTTTTTTTAGGTGTGTATGTTATGAAAGCTGTATTTTACTTTTAACTGCACATTAAATGTAAAACACAGATATCTTATATACAAAATAAACGTTTTTGCCTAAAACGTAGTGATTACATACTCTTTCGTACTTACTTGGGACATTGGCAGTGTTTGGCGGGAACTTGACCGGCGGCGGTTTGCTGCTCCTGTATTATTGTTTAAATAATGGTTTGAAGTGGATTTTGATATGTAAAAGTGGTGCGATTTTGTGCATTAAGTGTCTGCGCATGTGAACTATTAGTGGAGACGGTGAAACAAGTGCTCTGATGGTGATGTGATTCTCAAGATAAGGTGTCTGTCTGCTGAGGCGCCTTGAGATACCATCCAATCTGTCAACTGTGGCTCTGCCGTCAAAATCTCCCAGGGCTGTACAATGACGCATCAACATATTATGAAACAGTGTACTATGAAGGATAATTATAAATTATTACATCAGGATCAGAAGGGCTAGAAACCAGAGCCGTAAAGCCAGTTATTAAAAAAAATTGCAAAGAAATTAGTTCAGGCTCAGAAGGGATAGAACCCAGAGCCGTAAAAAAAATTTTTGCCGGAATATAGGCCAACAACGACTTAATTTGTCTCAAATTTGTCCAAGCGACATGTGCATAGATAATTATATACTAACTAGCGATCCGCCCCATCTTCGGACGTTTGATTTCTAGATCTCGACAACAACTACTACTACGGACTACATGGTCCAATTGTAAATCTAAACCATTATCTAATCAACTTAATCACACACTCAAAATTTCATCAAAATCGGTCCAGCCGTTTAGGAGGAGTTGAGTCACATACACACGGACAGAAGAATTATATAATATGCATGTATTATACATATAAACTTTTCTCTTAAATTGTTCTGTCTACTGGTGAGAACCGCATTAAAATTTGTTGCGTAATTTGAAAGATCTAAGGGTACAGACGGCGGGAAGCTAGTTTTATACTATGTAGAGATGTGTTCAACAATGACACTATTAACGTAAATAATGTATGTTTTATTTTATTAAATTTTATGTATTTATAATACACATTTTAAATAAATTTTAGCTTGCGGCACTCCTTCCCCATATAAACTTTAACTATGCCAAATCTCACACTCCTCGTTGTACACGTGCTTAAAAAGGGGTACAAAGTTTTTTCTTCACATATTAATATATGGATTAAGTAGCTATCGAACATGTTGGGATATGTTATTTGTAGCACCATCTAACAGAGTTTCACTAAGTAAGCTCCGGGACTTCGAACGTAGTATGTTTTGTGTCTCCGCTTGGGAAACGGGAAGTTATGCGTTACAAACTTGGTGAAACGCAGGTGTTAATTACGACTTTAGTGGTACAGCGACCATTGAAGCTTGGTCCCTGGGATCATATATTTCAAGATGACAAGCAGCAAGCACGAAAGTTCACTTATAAGTGTGCACTTGGCAGCAACTGTCGACAAGACATAAATTAATAAAATTACTCCCGGTGTGATCCAATTATTAGACGTCAGTATAACGCGTTATGTCACGTGTTGAAAGGACGCCTTATACTAATAAAGATTGTTACTAATCTCACTGCTGAAATGTGATTGGGAATTAATTCCATCATTCATTTGTAAGTCATCATCATCATCATCATCATCATTACAGCCCTTCACAAGTCCACTGCTGAACATAGGCCTCCCCAAGGAATGCCACAAAGCACGGTCCTGAGCCACCCGCATCCATCGACTTCCTGCATGTCTTACCAGGTCGTCACCCATCTAGTGACGCCCACACTTCGTCCGCCGGCATGAGGCCGCCACCGAGAACCTTTTTCCCCATCGGTTGTCGGTTCTTCGAGCTTACGGCGGCCGCCCATACTCAGCTTACTAATCTGTTGGCTATGTCGGTCATCTGGTTCACTGGGGATATCTCATTTCTAAGTTTATCACGCAGTGAGACCCCGAGCATAGCCTCTCCATAGCTCGCTGAGCGACCTGAGCTTCCTCATCCGGCCAGCAGTGAAGGACCACGTCTCAGTTCCGCAGGTCATCACCGGCACACGCACTGGTTGGCAGCCTCGTTTTCAAGTTTTGAGGTATACCTGACGAGAAGATGTGCCGTAATTCCCGAACGCGCCCAGCCGAGTTGAATCCGTCGATTGACCTCTCGGTCGAAGTTGGACTTACCTAGTCGGACTATTTGTCCCAGGTAAACATATTCGTCAACAACTTTGAGCTTAGTGCTCCCAAGAACATAGATTTACTGTTAGTGTTTATTTTAAAAGATTTAAGTTTGCTGGTGACATCTATGTTTGTCTGAATTTTATCGATAAAATAGTTATTAAATGCTTCAGCGATACTGAGGATTTGATAGAATGATTATTTAACTTAATTTTATTAATACTATGTGAGCAAGTTGTATTTTGCTCGATTAATAATTTGCCAAGTTCTTTAGACTTATTTTCGATGCTTTTATTTTGTGGTTGTTTTGTGCCTTTTGTGTAAATTAATTTTTTTATGTAACTGTGAATAGTATGAAAATAGAATTTTGTTCTTCCTATTAGGATTTAATCTTAACTTTCGTTTTCTTTTCTTTCAGCTACATAATTTAATTCCTTTAGACAGCCACTTTGGTTTTTTTATTATATCTGTTTTAATTAATTTAATTGGAAAACATAAATCATAAATAAGTCTGATGCTTTTTATCCCAAAAAATTGCACATTTCCTCTGGGTTAGAGATGGAGCGTTATCCTGTAATTACATATTTA
The DNA here is from genome assembly GCA_029286625.1 of Parnassius orleans. Classification (NCBI taxonomy): domain Eukaryota; kingdom Metazoa; phylum Arthropoda; class Insecta; order Lepidoptera; family Papilionidae; genus Parnassius; species Parnassius orleans. The sequence continues at coordinate 123,377 of JAGSMP010001072.1, read as the reverse complement.
TTCTGTCTTAAGTCTTGGAATAACACATTGCCTGTAATTTTTTAAGTGATGTCACTTTCTGAACTCCAGACGGATGAAGCCGCGGGCAAAAGTTAGTCTTGTATAATGTTGAAACAAATTGCTTCAAATGATTAGCAATGGTTTTAAACTCATAACAAAATTTAAATCCTTTCTAAAGATTTAACCTTACACAGTTTAATTGATAGATATGCTGAGTTATGATTTGTAAAGAAAAAAAAGAAGAAATAGTAAAAGAGAACACTCATCAAACCGTAAAGTTATAAACAACGAAGAAGGACGGAAAAGGGCTCCTTAAAGCCAATACAATGAATGTTGCAGGATTTTTATTAATGAAGGTATTAACGATGTTATTCGATACTGTTATAGAAGCATTTAATTTGTCCGTACATCGCTGCCAAATTACGGTTATGGCACCAAAATTCGCTTTCAAAGTACCCTTTACGATGAAATAATGAATATTTGATAAAACAGCCGTATTGGAAGCTTGTTGCTCATAGATACATTTTAAAATGGATAAGAACGCTCTCTGATTGCTTACAAATCATATTGTTTTCTGTATCAGTGATATATTTTGACGTGAAAAAATATAAAATTGACGCGTTGGCAGAAATCTGGAATCGAAAACGAAAACACCAGTAACACCTGGATGGTGCAATAATATTAAGAGGTTGTCAGACTTAAACTATCCTCACTGGTGAGGCTGTGATTGCCACCCTATCGCCTTATGGTTATTGAAGCATTTTTCGATGAAAATATTATATATAATAAAATACTCAAATGATACTCAATTTTAAAATGTCATTAAGGCTCCTGGTATCACAGTCATTTTGACTTAAAGTGATAGGAAACAGCACGAGATTTAACATCTTAAAATTGAGCAGCGATAAATATTTGGGCATTAATATCTACAGTTAATTATTATTTGATTATAGTTCTACTTACCGTTACAGCTATTAAAGTTCACTGTAAAATAGACCTCCTCTATATATTGTCTATTAGGGGGTATATTTTCACAGTAGCCACGCTGGCAAACAGGTTGGGTACCGCAGTTTTTATCGTTTTGTATCGTAAGTTGCCGCATCCAGATTAACAATTCACTACTCTTAGTACGCTGTCCTCGGCGAGTGGACGAATGGCTTACGTGAAGTAATTATTTTGAAAAGCTGCCAAATAATATCGGGATCTATGAGTGAGGTGGCCGATTGCAACACTTGCTGATGTCGTCAATTTGCTATGGATTTTGTCTGTATTAAATAGGCATGGAAGTTTTTTCGCGACAGTTGTTACCTCCCTAGAATACTTAGCTTCGCCTGAATAATCTTTTATTTTTTCTATTTGAATGAATGTATTTCTCTTCTCGTCTATTCGTGAATTAATCAAAGTCCACTGCTGAACCAATTTAAATTTCGTTGCTTCTTCCGTTGCAGGGAGGATAGCTTGCAAAGTGGATTGGTCACATACACCACACTTTTCACTCGGCTTCCCATCAACAATCTAGGAATTTTATGTCTATAGTAAACGAGATAGTTATATCTTCACTGAATTTACAATACTTAAATCAGCAAACTATACGTGGCCATTCTCCTTACAACGAGACAAGTTCGTGTCCAGCTGTAGACTTGAACGAACTGGTGGATTTTTTTAATATAATCATCTATTTTATACGTGGTAGAGCCATGCTGCAGCTATATTAACGTTGTAGCACGAAAGTTTTGGCTTGACTTGGAAAGGACCACGCTCTCACAGAATACCAGTGTGAAGTAGCACCTTAATGCTGCTGTGTTTCGTACGGTGAGTGTAGAGAACCGGGATCCTTTTTACTGGAAACGTGGCATTCCATCTTAGCCCTCTGGGGTGACAACGCATACTGCAATTTGATTAATCGATCGATCTATGTTCCAAAACTTCCGCTCTCTTATTCAATATAAAAAATATATTACACCATAAATACCCAGACCAGAATCAGAGTCACAATTGTGAGACGTCTGGTACTGCGATCTTCAATCCGCATATTATCAAGGGTGATGATTAAGCCAAATCGTCCCTATAATGGGATTTTCACTGCTGGCCCTGCCAGCAGTGAAAATTACAAAAGAAACTGATTTAGATAAACATTTGTACTAGTTTAACAATATTAGTACAAGTGTTTATCCAAATCACAAAAATGAAGTTGCAGCTTCACCAAGTGACATCAATCGCAAGTATAAATTATAAGAAGAAGAAGACAAGCCTAGTAGCGTCAGGGCAACCACATGCTGTTTCAATACCCGGAGTAGCAGCCGCTTGAGTTGTATTACAAACACACCGCAAGCGCCGCCGAACACTCTGTACTAAGGCCTTAGGCTAGACCTACCTGCATTAAACACTGGCCTTAAACTGAAAGCTTTATATCTTTCAGTTCATATTAATACCAACAGCAAGTACGTGCATCAGGTCGAGATGTATAGTAAAGTAAAATTGAATTAAGATCGAGTTGACAGCTCCGTGATGTATTGGTTTAGAAATGCGTTGCATGCGCACGGAATAAGTATTTGTATGGCTTACTAATAATTGTTCCGAATCTTGATGTTTGTCTTTGCAATTTATGTTTGTAAGCTGCTTCTACGATACATGAGAAAAACCTAGTATGGGGTAAGTTTAAAAATATATTTAAGTTACAGCGTGTATACGTCACACTGCTAGGCACAACCCTCCTCTTGTTACTGAGAGACATCTGTGAGAAGAGAGAGAGTATATGTTCTCATTTACTTGCTCCTCTATACGCGTGAATTTATAATAATGAAATTTGTTAATGAATATGTTTTTATAAAATTGTGAACTTTGAAAATTGGGAATTGTTTGCCGATGTGAATCAGTCCACAACTGAATTATTTTTATTCATTATGATAATAATATTTTGTAACCGTTACCGTTACATCAAAGGTCCACTGTTAAACATAGGCTTCCCTAGATTGCATTATAGGGAGAGTTCTAAACTACTACTGCTACTACTACCCATCTCCTGGATTTTGTCCTCTGTTGCTTTTTATGCACCCACGGGATTATATGGCGTAATGGGTATTCTTACACCGCCACTACACGGTTAATTAACCGTATCCTTAAATAAAATATTAATAAAATATATATTTGCATTTATATAAAATTAAATGACTTATGGTTGTCATGATGATGATGGTGATAATTTTTGTCAACAATAAAAAATTCAATTGTAGTGATAATAAAATTTTAAACTTTTCTCACGCAAAAGTCCTGATAGCTCAATTACACCAAAATGTTCAGATTTATCGTCGTGACTTGCAAATGAATGATGGAATTAGTTCCCAATCACATTTCAGCAGTGAGATTATTAACAATCTTTATTAGTATAAGCCGTCGCTAACTCGTGACATAACGCCTTTATACTGACGTCTAATAATTGGATCACACCGGGAGAAATTTTATTAATTTATGTCTTGTCGATAACAGTTGCTGCCAAGTCGCCACTTACAAGTGAATTGTCGGTCCTAGCTGCTTCTCACCTTGAAATATATGAGCCCAGGGACCAAGCTTCCATGGTTGCTTGTACCACTAAAGTCCTAATTAACACCTGCGTTTCACCAAGTTTGTAACGCATAACTTACAAGACACAAAACATACTACATTTGAAGTCCCGTTGCTCACTTGGTGAAACTCTGTTAGATGGTGCTACAAATAACATATCCCAACATATTCGACAGCTACTAATCTTTATATTAATACGTAAAGGCAACACTTTGCACAACTTTTAAGTATATTGCGCGCACTGAGAAGTGTGAGCTTTGGTACATAGTTAAAGTTTATATGGAGAAGGAGTGTCGCAAGCTAAAATATATTTAAAATATGTATTATAAATACTTAAAATAAATTAAATAAAACATACATTATTATCGTTAATACGTTAACCTGTGCTCATTTATGTCGTTTGGACAAAATTAAGTCGTAGTTGACGTTTATACTGCCAATGTCTCGTGCATACGTATGTGCACATAACACAATTACTCTCTACCAAGACGTATGTATGTAATTACTCTAAGGTCTCGAGTAAGTATGAAGGAGTATGTAATCACTAATCAGAATCACTACGTTTTACGCAAAAAGCGATTTTGTATATTGGATACTGTGTTTTATTTATTAATCTGCAGTTAAAAAAAAGTTTTCTTAATATACAAACCTAAGAATTTATGAATTAAGGTCGAAATTCGACGACAACACGACGACATAGGTAGTGAGTTCAGCCATATTTTACCAGTAGGCATGCAAGAAATACAGAATTATAAACTAATCCACTGTACTAATAAAATAACACAAAACCAAACATAATTCTGATTGTTAAAACATTACACAGTCTTAATCTCAAACGATTTTTTTAGTCAAGAATTCCGTTATGCTATAGTATGCTTTGACTGTCAAAAGCTGAAGCCTTTTAAATATCGATAGCGGCAATTCTTTCCAACTTAGGTATTTTATCATATATGATGGAGCCATGCAGTAGATACTTTTGCGCATTAGTGCTGTCTTAGTTGATGACACAATAGAGTATTGTCGCGTCTATTACGTGAAACAATATCGGCAAGGCGTTTAAAACGATTTGGGTGCACCTTAACAAACACAGCAACTTCTAGTATGTATATACAAGGTAATGTCAGTATTTTAAACTGTTTAAAATATGACATGCAGTTATCAGTAGTTTTAAGCAAACATCGCCTTATGCATCTTTTGAGCCTTAAACGCTGCATCTTTTCTGGTTGAGTTACCCCAAAATATTATTATGATAAAATAGTTATTAAATGCTTCAGCAAGTTGTATTTTGCTCCATTAATAATTTGCCAAGTTTTTTTAGACTTATTTTTTAGATGCTTTTATTTTGTGTCAATTGAATATTTTTTTATATAACTGTGAATAGTTTGAAAATCGAATTTTGTTCTTCCTATTAGGATTTAATCTTAACTGCCACAAAAGTTTTCTTTTCTTTCGACTACATAATTTAATTCCTTTAGACAGCCACTTTGTTTTTTTTTTTATTTTTAATAGATTTATATCTATTTTAATTAATTTTAATTGGAAAACACAAATCATAAATAAGTTTGAATGTATCGATAAATTTGTTATATACTGCGTTTGGATCATCTGTTTCATTTATCTCCGAAAAAGAGAGACTTTTTATGTGATTTTTAAATTTGGATTTAAACATGAATTCTGGCAGTGCGGTGGACAATTTCTTACCCTAAAACCGTGAAAGGAGATCTGTGCCCAGCAGCAACGTATTTAGGTTGTTTTTATAGGAGAGGGCAAACAGCATGCGGTTCACCTGATGGTAGTGACTACCGCCGCCCATGAACAACTGCAACACCAGGGGAACCAGGGGAATTGCAGATGCGTTGCCGGCCTTTTAAAAAGTAGTAGGCTCTATTCTTGAAGGTCACTAAGTCGTATCGGTCCAGAAAAATTGCTGGTGGTAATTGATTCCACAAAGAAGTTGTGCGAGGAAGAAAACTTCTTTTAAATCGCACGGTGGTGGACCGCCAATCATCCAGATGGCATGGATGGTATCGCGAGAGCTGTCGCGATGTGCGATGGTGAATTGAGCGGCTGGAATTAGTCAGAACAATTCCTCAGAGCACTCCCCGTGTTAGATGCGATAAAATACGCAAAGAGATACAACATCTCTACGCAGTGCCAGTAAGTCAAGCCGATCGGAAAGAACTCGGTCGTCGATGATTCGAACCACTCTGCGCTGGATGCGGTTAAGTGGAAGGAGCTGGCACTGGGGAGCCCCTGCCCAGAGATGAGAACAGTATTCCATGTGGGACCGAACCTGCGCCTTGTAAAGTTGCAAGCGGTGTGCTGGCATGAAATACTGTCTCGCTCTGCTGAGCACGCCAAGCTTTTTATAGGCCAATTAGGCCTTCTCTTCCAAGTGACACGAAAATGCACATATCACTTGATATGTCGACATCGAGGATTCCGATACTGGCTGAGGCAACAAGGGGAGTGCGTGTTAATCGGAGCTTGCTTCTTCTACTACGACCTTTATGCTCCGATCTGCAAGAAAACTGGTGATCCAATTGCACAAATTTCTCGGGAAGCCCACAGAAAGGAAGCTTCGAAAGTAGCGCTTTGTGCCAAATCCGATCGAAGGCCTTGGACTCCACTGCCACCGCCCATCTATGAGTTAGGTAACCTAGAAGATCACCAGCTGAGCGACCTCTAATGAATCTGTACTGGCGGTCACTAATTAGCTGGTGATCCTCAAGGTACCGCATGAGCTGGCGGTTAATAATCGTTTCCATTATTTTGGAGAATAAGGAGGTGATAGCGATAGGATCGGGTGCACCAAAGCTGTCTTCCATGAGTTTGTGACTACGCCTAGGGAGTAGAAGTACCGGAAAAGACGCGTTAAAACTGGTGCCAACTCCGGAGCACACGTCTTCAGCACAATAGCTAGGACTCCATCAGACCCACTCAACTTGTTGACGTCCAGGAAGGAGTGCTTTGCACCGAGCGCTGTTTAAACAACATCCTGCACTCACACCGGGATGGTCGGAGGTGTGTTCCCTCCGTCATCGAGAGTCAAGTTGGAAACAAGAGAGCTTGAATCTGCTTGCTCCTTTGCGACATGGGTCAGTGAGTCGTCTACCCTGCAGAGATGGCAGAGATGGCTGACAGAAGTTCCTTGGACAGTCTTGGCGAGAGACCAGAATGCACGTGCTCCCGAAGGCGAACGAGTTTCCCACCAATTCTGCCGATGTGTTCTAACTTTGCCATGGCAATAACACTTTTGGACCTGGAGGCGGAATTATAGTTCTTTATAAGAGCACTGGTGCATCCCAGACGTTGATGCGTCAGCCCAGGCCCGTAGCACTCCTGCTTATAGCGTGATGCAATTTTAGAAGCAAACCCGCCCCAAAGGTAGGATGCAAAAGACCACATCCGTCCCAATCGGCCGACCTATAGTGCCAAACACGGTGACAAGCTGCAGATCGCAACTGCGATGGGACCGTGAGTGGCATACTCGGATCAAACAATTGTCCGAAGAGCCAAGAGGGCATCGACGGAGACCTGATATCCATCCGGATGAGAGGTCAGCAGAAGGTCCAACAGGAAGGTACATGATCCTCCACATCTAGGATCCGCGTAGACGAAGTAATCAGTTGTGTCAGACCATGCCAAAGGCAAAGCATAAACAGATCTACCCGCATGATCGGTTAAACGGAAACCAAGCCATTCAGCGTGGTGGGCGTTAAAATCACCGAGCATCACGATCTCTGCGGATGGGACTTGTGTTGAGTCTGCAGCCATTTGGACGTGGTCGATAAGTCGGTCTGTGTCGGCATTACCGCTATGGGTCCTATAGAGGCAGTCGTAGACGCGAATGGTCGTCGCTGTCTACGTTCTCTCCTGACGTACACCTGAGTTTCAGCCCGGGGCATAAGGGTGTTACTTGCGTGGTAGAGCCATGCTGCAGCTATATTAATAGTATATTTGTAGCACGATGGGTCGGCTCGACCGGGAAAAACCACGCTCTCACAGAATACCAGCGTAAAATAGCAGCAATGCTGCTGTGTTTCGTATGGTGAGTGTAGAGAACCATAGACCCTTTTACTGGAAAAGAGGCATTCTATCTTAGTCCTCACGACTGACAACGCATCTGCATTTAAATTCGCAAACGAAGATAGATGTAGATGTCTGTATGCCACAGCAACCACTTACCATCAGGTGGACTGTGTGGTTTGTCACTCTTATTCTATAAAAATTACCCGGGTCACGAAGTCAAAGTATCAGCCGGAAAGGACACCTGTGTCTCGGTTAGAAAGAGCAAGGCCGGCTTTGCCGTCTCCAGATGGTAGTAGACGGCATTAAGGTTTGAATGAAGTCCCCTGATGTTGCAGAAATTCACGGAAAGCGTAGCTTGGGCGTGGATGCTCATCGAAGGATTCTCCGTCACCAGGGGTGCTGGTACTTCTGCGGTAGTGTTCCATTTAATTCCGCTACCATGTTAGGGGGTGATTGGGTCTCCGGCCACTTGCACTCACCAGTCGAGTAAAGTAAACTTCTACATCACGCTGATATTCTGTGAGGTCGTGGTACACCACCAGTTCGAGCCGGCCATCCGTGCAACAGCAAAATCTGCCGCGTCGCTCTACCACTGTTGAAGGTTTTTAGGTTGCAACTTTACTTTGCTTTACATATCACATATCAAATAACAAAATAGATAGAAAATAAATTAAGTTATGCTTTCGCAAGCGAAGATAACTCATAACTAATAATAAAATAATTAAATGAAATAATTACCAGCTCTACGTCTCGTCGTTGCCGTAAGAGGACACAGAGGGAAACAAAACAGGAGAAGGGCAGTAGCTGTTTCCGAATGAATATGCTGAATATCCATAAAAATACATAGAAAATATACTCATATATTATGCTTTAACAGGCGAAGATATATAGTAATTATAATAGTGGTCGCGTTGTCGTCGTCGAATTTCGACCGTAATTCATTATTTTTTATAGGTGTGTATGTTATGAAAGCTGTATTTACTTTAACTACATTAAATGTAAAACACAGATATCTTATACAAAATAAACTTTTTGCCTAAAACGTAGTGATTATCTACTCTTTCGTACTTACTTGGGACATTGGCAGTGTTTGGCGGGAACTTGACCGGCGGCGGTTTGCTGCTCCTGTATTATTGTTTAAATAATGGTTTGAAGTGAATTTTGATATGTAAAAGTAGTGCGATTTTGTGTATTAAGTGTCTGCGCATGTGAACTATTAGTGGAAACGGTGAAACAAGTGCTCTGATGGTGATGTGATTCTCAAGATAAGGTGTCTGTCTGCTGAGGCGCCTTGAGATACCATCCCCAACTGTCAGCTGTCTGCTGGCTCAAGTTGCCGTCAAAATCTCCCAAGGGCTGCACAATGTGACGCATCAACATATTATGAAACAGTGTACTATGAAGGATAATTATAAATTATTACATCAGGATCAGAAGGGCTAGAAACCAGAGCCGTAAAGCCAGTTATTAAAAAAAATTGCAAAGAAATTAGTTCAGGCTCAGAAGGATAGAACCAGAGCCGTAAAAAATTTTGCCGGAATATAGGCCAACAACGACTTAATTTGTCTCAAATTTGTCCAAGCGACATGTGCATAGATAATTATATACTAACTAGCGATCCGCCCCATCTTCGGACGTTTGATTTCTAGATCTCGACAACAACTACTACTACGGACTACATGGTCCAATTGTAAATCTAAACCATTATCTAATCAACTTAATCACACACTCAAAATTTCATCAAAATCGGTCCAGCCGTTTAGGAGGAGTTGAGTCACATACACACGGACAGAAGAATTATATAATATGCATGTATTATACATATAAACTTTTCTCTTAAATTGTTCTGTCTACTGGTGAGAACCGCATTAAAATTTGTTGCGTAATTTGAAAGATCTAAGGGTACAGACGGCGGGAAGCTAGTTTTATACTATGTAGAGATGTGTTCAACAATGACACTATTAACGTAAATAATGTATGTTTTATTTTATTAAATTTTATGTATTTATAATACACATTTTAAATAAATTTTAGCTTGCGGCACTCCTTCCCCATATAAACTTTAACTATGCCAAATCTCACACTCCTCGTTGTACACGTGCTTAAAAAGGGGTACAAAGTTTTTTCTTCACATATTAATATATGGATTAAGTAGCTATCGAACATGTTGGGATATGTTATTTGTAGCACCATCTAACAGAGTTTCACAGTATGTAGAGGCAGCTTACAAACATAAATTGCACAAGGACTTCTAGATCCGGAACAATTATTAGTTGGCAATACAAATACTTATACCGTGCGGGATTCGACCCGGCCGCGCCCAGCGCTGCAACGATTTCTAAACCAATACGCCACGGAGCTGTCAACTCAATCTCAACTCAATTTTACTTTACTATACATCTCAATCTGATGCAAGCGTTTGCTGTAGGTAGTGCTATAAACTGAAAGATATAAAGCTTTCAGTTTATATATCCGCCAAACGCTTTCCGTTGAAGCTTTACCCCTAGGTTAGTCTTCTTTTTCTTATAATTTATACTTGCGATTGTTGTGAAACTGCAGCTTAATTTTTGTGATTTCGATAAACACTTCTACTAATATTGTTAAACCAGTACAAGTGTTTATATAAATCAGTTCTTCTTTGTAAATTTTCACTGCCTTTCCCATTATATATAATTGTATTTCCCATTATAGGGAGGATTTGGCTTAATCATCACCTTTATAATATGCGGATTGAAGATCGCAGTATCAGACGTCTCGAAACTTTGACTATGATGCTGGTCTGGGTATTTACGTGTGGTGTTAAAAATTTTGTATTGAATAAGGGTGACAAACGAGCATAGAGTCCAACTGATGTTGAGCGGAAGCTTTGGAACATAGACATCTACATCTGTGATCGATTAATCAAATTACAGTATGCGTTGTCACCCCTGAGGGTTAAGATGGAATTTTTTTTATAGGAGAGGGGGCAAAAGAGCGTACAGCTCACCTGATGGTAAGTGACTACCGAGGCCCATGAACAACTGCAACACCGGGGGAATAGCAGATGGGTTGCCGGCCTTTTAAAAAGGAATAAGCTCTTTTCTTGAAGGTCCCTAAGTAGTATCGGTCCGGAAAAATCGCCGGTGGTAAATTGTTCCACAGAGAGGTCGTACGCGGAAGAAAACTCCTAGTAAAACGTACAGTGGTGAACCGCCAAGCATCCAAATGGTGTAGATGGTATCGCGAGTTTTGACGCGATTTGCGTTCGTGATATTTGGCGGCTGGGATTAATCCGAACAATTCCTCAGAGCATGGAAAGGGATGCAACATTTCTTCGCAGCGCCAGTGAATCGAGCCGATCGTAAAGGACTCGGTCATCGACGATTCGAGCCGCTCTGCACTGGATGCGGTCAAGTGGAAGGAGCTGGCACTGGGGAGCCCCAGCCTTGTAAAGTTGCAGGCGATGTGCTGGCATGAAATAATGTCCCACTCTGCTGAGCACGCCAAGCTTTTTAGAGGCTAATTTGGCCTTCTCTTCCAGGTGATCACGAAACTGCACGTCACTCGATATGTCGACGCCGAGGATTCTGGCATAGGCAACAAGGGGAGTGCCTTGAAACTGAGGAGATACGACAAAGGGGTTCTTTTTATCGGTAAACGCGCAAATTTGTCTCTTCTGAGGATTAAACTGGAATAGATTTAGTCACCACCAATCCGCGACTTTTTGCAGCAAAGATTCGACTTCATACACAAGTTTGTTCCGGTACTCGGCGACGTTTTCCCGAGAAATATTGGCACGGCCGGTGTATACAGCATCACCAGCGCTGTCATCCGCATAGCAATGACTGTTACCGCTTCGCAACATATTTATTTATTTAAACATTATTGAACCTTACACATTAAGTACAGGAACAAAAGGCGGACTTAATGCTAAAAGCATTCTCTGCCAGTCAACCTTAGGGCAGTGATAGAACTACGAAGGCGGTTACAAAGAAATATACATACACACATACATATACATATTATACATACATATACATAGATACATACATATACACACATACATACATATGTACATATATACATACATCAATATACACAAATATATAAATTTATTTATTATAACAAAATATAATATAATACAAGATACATAAAGATACGTTATATACTGATGAAACTAATATACAGAGATTACACCTATAATGATGACGCAACTTAGCAGTTGTAAAGCAATTTTAGAAAATGATCTCGAACATTCTTTTTAAATGTTTGTTTGCAGGTAGGTTGTCTTTATTTTTCAGGCAGGTCGTTCCATAGGCACGCGGCTTGGACAGCAAACAATGAAGATATGAAACTCGAACGGTGAATGGGTATAAAGAGAGCAAGAGTCTCCGATGAACGAAGCTGTCTGTCATGAGTGTCCCGCAGAAACTGAAACTTATGTTTCAGATAATTTGAATAGTGGTTATCGAATAAAATAGAAAAAACTGTATTAAATATAATGTGTCTTCGCTGACGAATTGGAAGCCATTTAAGCTGAATGCGGAATGAGGATACATGATCAAACTTGCGAAGACGAAAAATAAAACGGATACAGTTATTGACGAGACGATCCAGCTTATCAAGGAAAACCTCATTGAGATCAGGAAAACATACATCAGCTTAGTCAATAATAGGCAAAATAAGAGATGTACCAGAGTTATCTTTACCTTGACCGGAAGAAAGTTCCTGAGACGGTTCAAAGCACTAAGCTTAGCAAAAACAGAATCACTGATATTCTGAATTTGGTTGGACCAACTTTAGATTGTGTCAAAGTAGATAACCAGATTTTTAACGCTGTCAGAATACGGTATGATAGAATTATCAAACGTGACAAGTAAGAACGCAATGGACGTCAAGCACACAATTCTTGAGCACTACCAATTATTATAGCTTGCTTGATTTAGGTTTACACTAATACCAAACTTACCAGACCAACTATGAATTCGTTAAATCCATATTGAGTCTGGCAACAGCAAGTGACACAAAGAGTTGACGTCTGTTGAACATATATTTGCAGGTCATCAGCGTAAAGATGGTAAGAGCAGCTAAGTTGAGAAGAGAAAGTTAATAAAAATGGAGAACAGAGTGGAATAATATTCCACCTTGTGGCACGCCAGTGGAGAGTTGACACCAGTCAGATATGTCACGACCATTGACAGCAGCTTGCGGCCACAAAGTTAGGAAGGAAACCAGTCTACAGCAGTAGACGAAAATTTGAGATTTTGAAGCATGGCAAGGAGGATATCATTGTCAACCATGTTGAACGCATTTGTAAAATCAATCAATACAAGTACTGTGACCTTTCTATTCTCCATGCCCTCCCAAATGTCCCCTGTGACTTTGAGAAGTGCAGTGGTCATGCTGTGTCCATATCATTGATATGCAGAAGAAACAGCGTTGGTGATAGCACGCAGCCTTGTGGAACACCAGCGTTAATAGGCTTGTAGTCGGAGCATGCATCGTCTACAAAGACCTTGATACTCCGATCTGCAAGAAAGCTGGTGATCCAATTGCACAATTTCTCGGGAAGCCCATAGGAAGGGAGATTCGAAAGAAGCGCTTTGTGCCAAACCCGATCGAAGACCTTCCCAATGTCCAAACTAACGGCCAATGCCTCCCCCTGGGACTCTACTGCCTCCGCCCATATATGAGTCAGGTAAACCAGAAGATCACCAGCTGATCGACCCCGACGAAAACCGTATTGGCGGTCACTAATCAGCTGGTAATCCTCAAGGTACCGCATGAACTGGCAGTTTATAATGGATTCCATTATTTTGGAGAACAAGGTGATGGCGATAAGCCTGTAGTTAGACGAGTCTGAGCGGTCGCCTTTTTTAGGGATTGGGTGGACAAAAGCCGTCTTCCATGATTTCTGGACTACGCCAAGGGAGTAGTACTACCGGAAAAGACGCGTTAGAACCAGTGCCGGAGCGCACGTTCTCAACACAATTGGAATGCCTCGTTTCCAGTAAAAAGGGTCCCCGGTTCTCTATACTCACCATACGAAGCACAGCAGCATTAAGCTGCTACTTTACACTCATATTCTCTGAGAGCGTGGTTCTTCCCCGGTCAAGCCAAACCTTTCGTGCTACAACATTAATATAGCTGCAGCATGGCTCTACCACGTATAAACTAGATGATTATATAATTTTTTTCCAACAGTTCGTTCAACTCTACAAATGGACATGCACTTGTCCTTGTAAGGAGAATCTGTCATAATCGCCACGTTTAATTCGCTAATATTTAAGTATTGTAAATTCAGTGACGGTATAACCATCTCATTTACTCCAGATATAAAATTCCTAGACTCTTGATGGGAAACCGAGTCAAAAGTGTTGTGTATGTGATCACCAATCCACTTGCCAAGCGTGCCAAATCTTGACAAATTCTCCCTGCAACGAAAGAAGCAACGGAATTCACATAGATTCAGCAGTGGACTTCGATGAATTGACGAATATACGAGAACAGAAATACATTCATTCAAATAGAAAAAAATAAACGATTATTCAGGCGAAGCTTAGTATTCTGGGGAGGTAACAACTGCCGTGACAAAACTTCCATGCCTAATTAATACAGACAAAATCCATAGCAAATTGACGATACTAGCAAGTGTTGCCAAATCGGCCACCTCACTCTCATAGATCCCGATATTATTTGGCAGCTTTCCAAAATAATTACTTCACGTAAGCCATTCGTCCACTCGCCGAGGACAGCTTGCTAAGAGTAGTGAATTGTTAATCTGGATGCGGCAACTTACGATAAAAACGATAAAAAACTGCGGTACCCAACCCGCTTGCCAGCGTGGCTACTGTGAAAAATATACCCCCTATGAGGAAATATATGGAGGAGGTCTATGTTCAGCAGTGAACTTTAACAGGATGATAGAACTATACAGGTAAGTAGAACTATAATCAAATAACAGTTAACTGTAGGATATTAATGCCCAAATACTTAAACGCTGCTCAATTTTAAGATGCCGTTAAGTCTCTTGCTGTCTCTATCACTTTAAGTCAAAGTGACTGTGATACCATGAGACTTCACTACATTTTAAAATTGAGTATCGTTTGAGTATTTGGTTATAAGTGTTTTTCATCGAAAAAATTGCTTTAATAACCATAAGGTGGTAGGGTGGCGATCACAGCCTGTCACCAGTGAGGATAATTTAAGTCAGACAACTTCTTAATATTATTGCACCATCCACAGGTGTTACTGGTGTTTTCGTTTTTCGATTTCAGATTTCTGCCAACGCGTCTACCTTATATTTTTCACGTCAAAATAAATCACTGATACAGAAAAACAATATGATTTTTAAGCAATCAACTTCAGAGAGCGTTTCTTATCCATTTTTAAATGTATCTACGTAAGCAACAAGCTTCCAATACGACTATTGTATCAAATATTCATTATCTCATCGTAAAGGGTACTTTGAAAGCAAATTTGGGCGCCAGAACCAAGTAATTTGGCAGCGATGTACGGACAAATTAAATGCTTCTATAACAGTATCAAATAACATCGTTAGTGTCTTCATTAATAAAAAAAATCCTGCTATACATTCATTGTATTGATTTTAAGGGAGCCCTCTTCCTTTCCTTCTTCGTTGTTTATAACTTTACGGTTTGATGAGTATTGTCTTTTACTATTTCTTCTTTTTTTTCTTTACAAATCATAGCTCAGTATGTCTATCAATTAAAATGTGTAAGGTTAAACTTTTAAATTATATATATATATAAACCCAATTTAAAAGATGACTTTTTTTACCTACTGGAAAAAAATAGGGTGTAACAGGTGAACGGAGTAGAAGCCTATGGCACTGATATTTTACAATTTAAAAAAAAATCAAATTATGAAATTGATCTATCAATAAATACTATTTATTGATAGATCAATTTTTCCCTCTGGGTGACAGGCGTTATCAATTTGAAGTAAACTCTCGATACTAAAATAATAAAAACAAAACTTTTAAAATAAATGAATCAATCAATCAAAAACTATCGATATTCATACGCACCCTACAATAATATCAATGAATTTGTAACGTGATGCTATCCATTGTAAACAACCGACACTCAAATCACCCGCCGTAGGCCTCTTTGATGTAAGTGAGACGCAAGTGTCGCCCACGCGTACTCACCTGCACCCCGCGCTCTCTACCAATACTCTAATGTCGAGTACCTAGTAATGGTGACATTTTATGTCTTGTCTGGTGAAAACATAGACGCTGCAAGAAGAATGTAAAAAGAAGAACACCTACAATCGTTACGCAGGGGCGGTATGCCTGTTCCTCAAATTCCAAGCACTGATTTAATATAACGGACGTATCAGCGCTTACGTGATCATGGCCAGTTCCGGCTATCCAGTCATGCCAGAGGCAGGGGCTGGCCACCCTTGTCGAGACACATTAAAGCTTGTCGGTTTGACTTAAGCCAGTATGTGGTATGGAAGCTACTTTGTTCAATGTATATGCATCCATACCATTTCTCACGCGTGCAAGCTTTGCATGCGCCGGACACCGGACCACGCTAGGAGTTTTGTCGTTGGCTGCAGCACCATGCGCAGGCTAACATATTGTGGAGCGACGAGTCGATATTTACCGGCTTTGCAATTTACAACGTGCACAATGAGCACTGGTGGGGTTTCCAAAACGCACACAAAATCAAAGAACATGTTCATAAGTTCGTTTCAGTGTTAACGTTTGGGCGGCGATCATTAACGACCACATCATTGGTCCAATATGGATTGAAGGTCGATTGCCAGGAGTAAATTATCTGCAAATTATACTTTCCGTTATTGACACAATGTTGGAAAACGTTCCTCTGAGCCATCTGCAAGGAATGTACTTCTAGCGCGACTGTTGTCCAGCTCATTACGAATGATCTGTACGCGCATATCTGGACAGCCAATTCGGTGATAGCTGGATAGGTCGCGGTTGATCTGTGAACTGGCTGGCGAGATCACCAGACCTAACACCTCTAGACTTTTATTTGTTGGCCAAACTAAAACGATTAGTGTACACTAGGGTGGAGCGAAAAAATTTTTTTCGTAATTGTTTTCTGTAATACCTGTAAAGTTGCTCTTATAAACACAAATATTCTCACAAAATTTTGGTTGACATATGATATATTGGGTGCCCCCAACATCATGAACTTTAGAAATTCACGAAATTTTGTCAAAACACACGAATGTCTAATTAACGCTAAGTCATATTGAGAGTGTCACCCTGTTGGTTTTAGAACATTCAATTTTGTAAAATGTGTGCAGTGAGGGCAGGGTTTGTAGGGGCACGGGAGGTGAATACACTACTCGTCAAACGTCGTTCGAATGCCTTTTAGTGCACCGCGCGCGATTTAATACTATTACACTTGAAAAGCATTGATTTTAACGACTTAAATCAAAGTAAGACTCATGTAAGTAGTATTTTCAATTTCCTGCTCATAGTTAATGCAATTTAGATCAAAATTGATTGAATTCATACCTATTATTTCTCTTTATTACAGTCAAATGTCATAGTAAAAACACGACAAAAGACATCCTGTCCTGTGTTTGGTTGCAGAGAAGTTACCGTAGCTCAATTACCAACATAATGATGTAAAGAAAATTATTTATTCATTAAATATTTAAAGCCTGACAAAAACAAAAGAGCCGACAATTCATGACATATCCGAAAGATTGGCTCAGAAGTTTTAGAAATTTGGCAAAGAAAAGCGTCGCTGCCAACAGTCAGTCTTAAGAGTATTACAACTTATTCGATCCTACCATGACAAATATAGAAGCTTAATGAAACCTTATCAAGGCCGTCAATTAAACAAAAATATCAAGAGAAGATAAATACATTCATACTGAGTCTCATAGATTATTTGATGTTTGCAGTTACAAATGCAAACTTATTTCAGAGATTGCCCTTGTTCAAAGACATCAACCCAAGGAAGAAATAAAATTTTACTCGAAGGACAACAAAATAGTGATGAATGGTGATTTGGTACAACTGTAAAAAATAGGAAGAGACAGGAAAGGCAGGATCATTTGATAACAAACCATTGTTCTCATTCGTGCCTGATGATAGATCAGATTCTGAAAACGACCAGTGGCTGTCGAGCCAAATCCGTACACAACTAGTTTAAAACTTCTTCATCATTACAGCCCACACAAGTCCACTGCTGAACATAGGCCTCCCCAAGGAATTATATAAAGCATGGTCCTGAGCCACCTGCATCCATCGACTTTTGAATGTCTTACCAGGTCGTCACCCGTCTAGAGGGTAGCCGCCCACACTGAGCTTACCGGTACGCGACTGCTACTGAGAATTTTACATTTTAGCTTCAATTGTGGTTGGATGTAAACATGCTAATCAATCAACACATATTAAAAGAATGTCCTGGCACTGCACCGCGGCCTGTGATACTTATAATAGACTGCTTTAAGAATATGATGATTTTACAATAATAAACAATAAAATGCAGTGACAATACAGTGTTTCTTTTATCCTAACACAAATAGTTCAAACACCTTACATGATATTTATTTTTCGTGGTTAATATCGTAAAAATCGGATATGTTACTATCCAGTTATTTTAGTTTTAATTGTGCTTAGAATGTAAACATGTTATTCAATCACATATTAATAACAATGTCCTAACACTGCACCTGGTGGTATGTGTCACTTTAATACTGCTTTATGATGATTTTACAATAACAAATACAGTGACAATACAGAGTTTTTTTATCCTAACACGACCAGTTCAAAACATCTTACGTGTTATTTATTTTCTCAATCGCAGAGGTAAAACTCGCAAAACAGTCCTTAAAGTTCACTGTTGGCGCACATGCACCAAAACCGTGTTTCTGGTTGCAAATGATATTAGATAAATAAGTAGATGTGTGCTTGTTTTTAATTAGTTACATAGTTTGCTTACTTTTTGCTTTGCTTGAATACATTTGTAATGTATTCTGTGCTTAGTATTCAGTACACCACAATAAATAATAAATACAGTTAAGAATCAATACATCACCGCGTCTGTTTATTCGTACTACATTCGGTACGTACTAAAAAAATTCCATCCACCAAGTAGTACTTAAGAATTCGAAGAACCTACAACTTTTTATTATTCACAGTGCACTATTATAACATAGGATATCAATAAAAACTATTAGACAACAGTCGCCCGTATGGGATTTTAGGTTATAATGAGATTGCCGTTTATTGTTATTTTCTCAGTATTCCCTTTATATGGTACAACTAATATTACTATAGTAATCTAGAGTCATCACAGTTTTGGTGGGCCCATTCTCCATACAAAAAGAAACTGTCTCCTTTAAAGTTAATTCAAAATACATCGCACGATAGAAAATGCAATAAAAGCTGATGGTGAAAGTAATTCAATTTCAGTATATTAGACGATAGCACGATATAACGCCATTGTCCTCTAAATTGTACTGCTAGAAAACATTTGTTCGATTATCGCTGCAGCGAACTATTGAGTTTTCAATACTGAGTTACGTAATGACACGAACACAACGTCCCACCTGGCAATTTTCCAAGCAATCAACCAATAGTTTGACTGACACTATATCTATTTAATTTTAATTTTTAAACCTAGTTAAAATTTACTACTCTCTGTTTGTAATATTGAAAAATCGAAGCTGCTTTTATTGACATAAATTTCAAGTAATTTCCGTCAATTTTCAGTCCTACAAGTCCACTGCTGAACATTGATCTTTCCCGTGAAGGAAGGATTGACTTAATCGTCACGCTTGGCAGGCGGATTGGCGATTTATATACGAGGTCTTATACCTTTGATATTGTTCTCAGTTACTGAATATTTTATATTTGATGAAAACGAGTTGGTTATATCGCCATCTATCGCGAGGCGTTAGATCTTTTTCTGCGTTTCAGTTTCATTCGTGAAAGAATAGGATGATGAATTCTCTTAAACCACCACTACACAAATATAGACATAGTTAAACGTACCTTTATATAAAAGATAAAAGATTTTACACTACGTGAAGTTGTCACAAACATTTCGATTAATTTATTTTCACGTAAAATATAACGTAACTGAAGTGATACTTTTAGTAATACAAATAATTATCGTGCGCAATACACTTCATTACTGTCCGCCATAAGCCCACAGTGCTACAATAAGAAAAAATTTACAGAGATCGAGCGGATTATAACTATAATATTTTCATTATTTTTTATATCTCACACTATGATAAAATTCATCAAACAAGCGCAGTGAATATTGGGTCTACCAAAACAATTAAAACCCTCATTTTGTTTGGAACAAACAAACTGCTAATTTTTGAACTAGTTTGACAACAATTCAGTTTTCAAATCAAATTCGATAATCTCGCACACTAGTTTTTTTTTTTTTTTTTATAGGAGAGGGGCAAACGAGCATGCACCACCTGATGGTAAGTGATCACTGCCGCCTCATGAACAACTGCAACACCAGGAACCAGAGGAATTGCAGATGCGTTGCCGGACTTTTTAAAAGGAGGGCTCTTTTCTTGAAGGTCCCTAAGTCGTATCGGTCCGGAAAATCGCTGGTAAACTATTCCACAAGGAAGTTGTGCGAGGAAGAAAACATCTTCTAAATCGCACAGTGGTGGACCGCCAATCATCCAGATGGTGGATGGTATCGGGAGTTCTGCCGCGATGTGCGTTCGTGAAATGTGGCGGCTGGGATTAATCCGAACAATTCTCAGAGCACTCCCGTGGTAAATGCGAAAGAAAATGCAAAGAGATGCAACATCTTCGCAGCGCCAATGAATCGAGCGATCGGAAAGACCCGGTCGTCGACGATTCGAGCCGCTCTGCGCTGGATGCGGTCAAATGGAAGGAGCTGGCACTGGGGAGCCCCAGCCCAGAGATGGGAACAGTATTCCATGTGAGGCCGAACCTGCGCCTTGTAAAGTTGCAGGCGTTGTGCCGGCATGAAATACTGTCCTGCTCTGCTGAGCACGCCAAGTTAGAGGCTAATTTGGCCTTCTTCCGTGACCGCGAAACTGCACGTCACTCGATATGTCGACGCCGAGGATTCCGATACTGGCTGAGGCAACAAGGGAGGCCGAAACTGAGGAGATATCGACAAAGGGTTCTTTTAGCGGTAAGCGCGCAAACTTGTGTCTTCTGAGGATTAAACTGACTAGATTTAGTCGCCCCCAACCGAGAATTTGTTCAGCAAAGACTCGACTTCAGACACAAGTTTGTTCCGTAATCGGCGACGTTTTCCGAGAAATATTCGCACGGCCGGCGTATAGAGCATCACCAGTTATCATCCGCATAGCAATGAATGCTACCGGTTTGCAACATATCATTGATATGGAGAAGAAACAGCGTTGGTGATAGCACGCAGCCTGTGGAACACCAGCGTTAATAGGTTTGTAGCGGAGCATGCACCGTCTACAACGACCTTGATGCCTGATCTGCAAGAAAGCTGGTGATCCATTGCACAATTCTCGGAAGCCAATAGAAAGGGAGCTACGAGAAGCGGCTTTGTGCCAAACCCGATCGAAAGCCTTCGCAATGTCCAAACTAACGCCCAATGCCTCCCTTGACTCTACTGCCCGCCCATCTATGAGTCAGGTAGACCAGAAGATCACCAGCTGATCGACCCTGACGAAAACCGTATTGGCTGTCACTAATCAGCTGGTGATCCTCAAGGTACCGCATGAGCTGGCAGTTTATAATGGATTCCATTATTTTGAGAACAGAAGTGATGGCGATAGGCCTGTAGTTGACGGGTCTGAGCGGTCGCCTTTTTAGGATCGGTTGACAAAAGCTGTCTTCCATGATATCGGGACTACGCCTAGAGTAGGAGTACGGAAAAGACGCGTTAGAACCGGTGCCAACTCCGGAGCACACGTCCTCAGCACAATTGGGGATTCTGGTCAGGCCCACTGACTTGTGGATGTCCAGGGAGAGGAGTGCTTGCGGACCGAGCGCTGTGAGAACCGAACATCCGGCATGGAGCACTCACACCGCGGGATGGCTGGCGGTGTGTTCTCCCGTCATCAAGAGTCGAGTTGGACGTGTGTGAGCCTAAAGGTCGGCTTTTGCGGCGTGGGCCTGTGAGTCGTCCTCCCTGCAGAGATGGTAGATGGCTTACAGAAATTCCCTTGACAGCCTTGGCGAGAGCAGAATGCACGGGTCCCGAAGGAAGGCGAACTAGTTTCGCCATTCTGCCCATATGCTCTGACTTTGCCTTGGCAATAACACTTTTGAAGGACCTGGAGGCGAAGTTATACTTTTAAGCATGCTGGTGTTTACATGCCGAGCCGCCAAAGCCTCAAACAAATTTATTAACAATTTTAAACAAATTTATTACAACTCCATTGTTAAAGTACCGTTTCCCGGTAACTATTGATCCTAGGCTATGGTGAGATCCTAGGCTATGTGACCGGAGATAATAGACCGGCCATATAGCTAAAAGAACCAACAACCGTTGGGAAAGAAAGGTTATCGAGTGGCAGCCTCTGTACTTGCAAATGAAGTGAACCTGATAAAACATGCAGTTAGTCGATGGATACAGGTGACTGAGGACCGCACTTTAAGTTAATATATCGGGAAGAGATATGTTCAGTTGTGGACTTGTAATTTATTTTAATGACGACGATGTAGTCAAGATTATCTTTTTATGTGAATATTCTGTGGGCAAAATCTGTTGTGGACTTTAAATATCTTCTTATTTAATCTTTTAAGACCGTTATTATTGTCAACAATTATTAGAACTTTAAACCTTTTTCTCTAAAACGTCTTGTGGTTTTAATCGGTATAAAACAATTTTTGTGACCTCAGAAATATATTATACTCTTTATTGCACACAGAATATTACACAACACAACAAACCTAAATTTATAAATTTATATACAATTAGGTGGCCTTATCGCTAAACAGAGATCTCTTCCAGGCAAACCTGGGTGTAGGAGATCATTTTCATTTAAATATATAGAAGTATGCTTAAATAGTAGATAAACAAGTATATATTAATAGTTTAAGCTATATATATATATATACAGGTATTTTTGAAATGCTCCCGAAAACGAAGACAGAGGAGAGTACTAACTATATCTTTGATGATGGGTGAAATATAAAATCGATCCTGATAAAAAAATCATCTTTTCACAACGTTTTATTAGATTTATTCACGATCCATCGTGTTAGTATAGTTAATAAAACGTTAATTTCATTTAAAAAAACATGAAAAAATACTTAAACATAAAACCAGCAGTGGAATTACTGAATTACAATCAGCTGACTAGGGTCAATGTACGCGCGAACGCCGAATTCGCGCGACCCGCAACTAGCGATGGTACCACAATACCCATAATTTACAACACTTGTCTAAATACCTAACTTATCTACTTCACCTACTATTTAGCCACTGTGCTTGTCCCCACGTAGCTACTTTAATTCAAACTCACAGGTTAAATAAACCAAATAACTGGTTCGATTTCGCTAATGAAAAAAAATACTTAAATGAAATGTTAACAAGATTAGAGTCATGCGTTTTATCATCGTGTAGGTATGTTTATTATTCTGATATATTCAGTTATGTACCTATTCAGATCAGTTCAGTACTAAGTTATTTAAAAAATTAGGTATGATACAGCCACGCTCTTAATCCTCCGTGGTCTTATGAGATGCGGCTCAAATTGTGCTCCATTAACTTCGAGGCAGATGGGCTCGGTGTTGCGTCTCCTCATGCAGGCGGGCATCATCGTGTGGTCTTCGACACCGTCCGCACGTAGTTTGTCGAAAACATCCAGAATCCTTTGGCGCATTTCGTCAGCACTATCACACTCACGATTAAAAACCCTTTCTTTCACATACCCCCACAGAAAGAAGTCTAACAGGGTCAGATCTGGTGAGCGAGGTGGCCAAGCATGTGGTCCTAGTCTGCCAATCCAGCGATCATCAAATAATTCGGTAAGGCGCTCACGGACGAACCTCACGACATGGGGAGGTGCACCATCATGCTGGGTGCACAACCATGTGCGGCGATATTCATCCAACGATAGGTCGTCTAAAATGTCAACCAACTGTTCATTTATAAAGTTTAGGTATCGCTGTCCGTTAAGTCGCTGTGGCAGAAACACTGGTTCCAGTAAGCGATCCTTAAATAAACCTGCCCATACGTTAACCGACCATCGGGTTTGGTGCCCGGTTTGTCGAACAGCGTGCGGGTTAACCTCTGAATACACGTGTGTATTTCTTCGGTTCCACAGGCCGTTTCTGGTAAATGTCGACTGTCTGTCCAGATAACGTGCTCAATGGAACCAGGCACACGTTGTTGTTGGTCTAATAACCAACGACAGAAAACTCGTCGGTTTTCGTGATCGTTGAACTAAAGCTTGCACTTTGTGCACTTTGTATGGCCGCATTCAGTGACGCTTTAACACTTTGTGAACTGAACAGTATGACACACTTGTTCCATCCCGACGTCTTAACAATTTAGCGACTTCTGTACTAGGTTCGGATACCGGCGAACGACATCTAAAATGCGCTCCTCGGAGTGAACAGTCACTTGACTTCCACCTCCTGCCGCTACCGGAGCAATGGGCCGATTTTCCAACACTCGCTGAAATGCTGCTGTTATCAGACGAGAGTCAGCTTGTGTCGAGCGGTCGGGAATTCTCTCGGTAAATTCGTAATGCACGCGAAGCATTCCCACAAGCTTCCCAAGGCACATTAACATGTTGCCGTATTTACGAGCACTATAAACGTACGCGTTAGGCATTATTAAATCAAAAAGAAACACAAAACGTAACAACAAGAATAACTCGTAATAACAAGTAGGTAATACCAAGTAATAACAATAAGAATTTAATAAATAAAACAAATGAACTGTTGCTCGCGTATGCGTGTCCAAAGTCAACACGGAACTGTCTCAAAACTAAAATTAATAATGAATCCCAAACAAGCCTACTGCGTCCTAACGTCCTTGGTGGTAAGCACTTTGAACATTTCCACAGACCGTCAAATGTTATGACATTGCCAACTTTTATTTTATAAGTTTAGTTTCCATATGATCCCACGACTAGTCTTTCATATGGAATTAAGAAGTTATAGTTGTATTTTTTAATACAATTAGACAATCAATTGTACCCTGACGAAACAAGCAGTTCGTTACTACAAAAATGATATTGAAATTAATAAACGTACTGAGTTGGGTACTCACTTACATAATTATAAACACTATTTCATCGTTATCTTTGAATTTGTACAAGAAAATAGAAATAAAATGGTATTGAATAATTTAACAGTTAAAATCAATTGCAATTATGATCGACAGTTAATTAATCTAAAAATAATTATTTTACTTTACTTTTACTGACTTTCCGTTTTTGATCCATCCAATACTTTGATTTGAAAAGAGGTGCGTCAAAACTATTAAAATTATTTGCAAGTTTTATTGTAATTGCCACCTCTAATTCTTATGTCGCTTGCAAACAAATCTTAGTAGGTAAATTTGAATTCTATATGTTGGCAACGCTGACGCGTGGTGACACACAGTCGGCCGGGTGGCGACAGCGCATGGTACGAAGGGGCGCGACGGGGAATGCTCGCCAGTATTACTGTGCACGCACGCTATTGGTTCCTCATTATTCCCGCGCTTTGAAAAAGCGATGTTTCAATATACAGTCGCACATACAGCTTTCTTTGCACGACGCGCGACGATGGTTTTAAAAAGGAAGAAAAATTATTTATATCTATTGTTTTATGACTGAACTAGTGAACGAAAAGGTAAATAGAAGGTGAATGGGAAAATTGTGCAGTAAAGTTAAATGTATTGAGGAAGAATACCGAAAAATTACCATGTGGTCAACCTGATGACGGAAACATTTATCATTCGCATTGATGATGATAATTCTGATGAGTGATGATGAAGTAGCATCCAGTAACACCAACACACCATCAACATCTGGCTTCCATGTTCCATGTTCCAACGGTATAATGGACGCGTGACACCCTTAGCTTAAGTTTTCTTGTTACAAACTACTTTATTTTACGATAGAAATAAAAAATAATGTTCAAGTAAACATTATCCATTTTAATTTCAACCTCTTCCAAAGTTCTAAGTAGCTAGTAAAGTACCTATTATGATTCTACAATAAAACCATTAATTACTATTATAATATTATAAAACAATAGCCTAGTACCATGTAGTACTTTAGAAAGAAAGAAAGAAAGACATTTATTCACTGGAACTGTACACATCACAAAAATAAAAATAAACAGTTAAAAGTATGGTATTACAAGAGATGGGCTGTGTATCGAGCCAGTGAAAAGGTTATGACTCAGCGTAATGCTGCAGGGTAATCTGCAGCGCTGATGATTCTGTCATAACCACAGATACACGCACGATCCGCCTGGATGTGTTTATGAAATACATATCAATAATTATTTTATAAATCGAAATATTTCGTTGCTCATAACTATACCTCTATATACATTTGGGGATACACACATACATACAAGACATATTATACATAAATATATTCATATCATATATTCTATATAAAATTAAAATAAAAGCTTTCAAAAAAATATAAAATAAACGTAACGATGTTTAGTACACTAAAAACAAACATATAATGCTCAACGATGCTGGAAGAAACATCTGCTGTAGGCTCAAGGTTGAGCTTTTGTGAGTGTAATAAATGATTTTTATAGTGGGATTTAAATTGTACTTGAATTACACTCATGAATAGGTGGAGGAATGTTATTCCAGCACCTCGTAGCTATATATTTAAAACTACCTCTGAAAGCTGCAGAACAGTAAGTGGGATTGCAAGCGGGTTCACAAGACCTAATGATGTTTTGTCGATTTCTCCATATGTTTATCATATAAATATAGTGACTTAGTTTTGACAACATCAAATAGTAGATTAGCGAGGTATAGTTTCTGTCGCGCTCTCATTTTAAAATACTCTCATTGAAAAAAAGCATGCGACCGTTTTGGTATTGAGAAGCAGTATCGTGCACATGCATTTTTGTATACGTTGAATTAGACGTTGTGACTTTTCCAAAATACAGGGTCCATACACTGTAATGCAGTGGTTTAATTTTGAAATAACGAGAGATTCACACAGTCTAATTCTTAAGTCCAACTGAATGTATTCGTGATTCTGTATAACACCTTTAACCTATAAAAGCAGTTGGTGACAAGCTCGAGTACGTTTTTCAAAACGCAGTCTGCCATCCATAACTAAACCGAGGTTACGAGCTTCACTTACACGCTCCAGAGGGACGTTTAACAACATGATTTTAGGGTTTTGATTCTCTAAAATTTAATTTGGTTTTTGATCCTAAAAGCATATATACTTAGTTTTAGTGGGTTTAAAATTAGGAATTTTCTGTGATCATATTGCAATTGATTCAGGTCCTCATTGATGTTACTAATTTTAGAATGAAATTCAAGCGAATTGCAGGAAAGATATACCTGTAGATCAGCATATAGGTGGTATTTGCAAAATGCATGCAATTAGTTATATCAGCAGTGTAAATTATAAATAACAACGGTCCTAAGATAGAACCCTGCGGAACACCTCTATTAAGTGGTCGTTGTTCAGAAACAAGGAAGACCCATTTGGTTGATTTAATATTACTTGTGAACGGCCGCATAAGTAACTTTGAAACCATTTTATGGAAGATGTTACAAAACCATAATACGATAGCTTAGACAGCAGCAAATCTATGTTAATAGAATCAAACGCTCTTGAAAAGTCAAGGTAAGGATTGTACTACCAGAGTCTTGAGATGTAAGAATATTGTATCAAGTAAAGCAGTAGACGTGCTTCTACCTTTTATAAAACCTGATTGTAAGTCAGGTAAAATATTGTTAACATCACAAAACTTGATGACTTGATTATATATAACTTTTCTAAAATTTTAGAAAGAAAGGGCAGTATACTTGTGGCCTTAAGTCTCTGAAACCTTAGGATCATTATTTTAGGTAAAGACGTAAGAGAGCTATTTTTCACGAAGAAGGAAAAGTAGATGTTTCAATTGACTTATTTATGATTGCTGTAATCACTTTAACGTAGCCGGAAGTATTAAGATGATCACATCCCTACTCAACTTATCAATACCGTGAGCATTTGATTTTATTGATAATATAATCTTTGGAACATATTCTTCACTTACATTATAAAGTTTAAATTATTACACCCATATCGATGAAACTCATATTGAGTTAAATCGGAAATGGTTAAACTATTATTCCCGGAAACATTAAGAAAATGGTTATTGATTATATTTGGGTCGTCGAAAACACAGGAAGCGCTGTCGATTGCCTAATGTTGGGAAGGACGGACCGTTTCAAGTTCTTCCAAAATAATTTCGGATGGTTTGTTATTATTAATTTGATTGTTAAAATATTCTTTTTCTCCCAGTATATACTAATGTTTGACAAATATTTCAAAGATTTGTATTTAATTTTATCGCTATCCAATTTAGTATTCTTAAACTTTGCATGGCTTTTATTCCGAAGTTTCATGTACCGTAAAACATTGCTAGTTAACCACGGTAAATTTCGATCACGTACTGCTATGGACTTTTCAGGTGCATATATGTTAAATATATTTAGTAACAAAAAGTAAAGGTTTATACTATTTCATTAACGCAATCCATTTTAATTACACTTTCCCAATCTACTGAGGCAATAATATTATCAAAGTGAATTAAATTGATTTTTTATAGGTCTATAATTAATAAATTTTAAATGAGGTTTGGGTTTAATTATTTTAATTGCCAGAATCATTGCATGTGCTCCAAGATCATTCACATGGTCAACTCATGCCCTTGACTTCAGCACATCAGTACAGACGAGGTCTATTAACGTCTCGCTGTGAGATGTGGGTTCTTTAACATAGTTTATAAGACTAGTATAATGCAGAAATTGTTGAAGTCTCAGGTCATATTATCGTTTTCATTAAGAACATTTATATTAAAATCACCCAATAACACCACTTTGTCATAACACGAAAATGTTGCTAATGAATCAGTGAGAGCGTCGAAGAAAGTATCAACATTTACACATTGGGGTCTGTAGGCTGTGCCTATTAAAATTTTAGTCGAGTTGATGACAAGTGAAAGCCACATTTGTTCAACGCCACCAATTGAAGAAGGGTGCGAACAAGTACGGACTGGAATACCCCAATATAAAACCTGACACCGCCGCCACGACTTCGCATGGAAGATGGACGGGGAATATGTTTTAGGGTATATCCAGGTATAGACGGTGCACGGCCGGACTCTCCGGTCCTATGTTTCACACCATTAATCCGGTGACAATCGCTCCATGCAACATGGAACTCATCATGGTTATTGCCAAGAGATCCGGCATAAAAAAATTTTCAGATATTTTGAATTGAATAAAACTCTTAAAAACCACAACAGTAAATTACAGTGGACCAGCCCGATTATTATAAACGAATACACTCGACCGACTAAGAATAATAGTAAAACCTTATATTATACAATTAGAATATATAAAGACACACAGCAAAGGAATGCGTGTAAATATTATTCGCAGATAAACATTTAACTCAGAACTAAACCTATTAAAATAACACGTAATATAAAATGTTGGGAATTAAAGGACTACGGTACACTATATACATAATAATATGCAGTTCCATTTGCACACGAGCACATATTTATCATATAAATATTACGACGTACAGCATATACAGATATATATACATATTTATATGTGTCATGTAGTAAGTGAAATGCTAGCATTTTAAAATTATATTTCGTAAAATAAATATTATGTTGGTAAAATATTTGTGATGCATTAATAACGTATATTAAGTCAAAGAAATAATATATTATGAAGAATATTCTAATTGGTATAGATATGACCATCATTTGTTCAATGAACAGAAACCTTGTCATTGCACATGACACAACACACACCTCCAACGATAGAAACATGATTATACATATTATGTATACAGTTACAAAGTAAGCGGCTTGGCCAATGAGAAAACCCAAACCACATTAACATTAACAGTTGCAATGAAGTTACATTTTTAAACAGTTATTTTTTATTTTTTTTTTTATAGGAAAGGCAAACGAGCCTGCGGTTCACCTGATGTTATGACTACCGCCGCCCATGAACAACTGCAACACCAGGAATTGCAGATGCGTTGCCGGCCTTTAAAAGGAGTAGGCTTTTTCTTGAAGGTCCCTAAGTCGCGGTCCGGAAAAATCGCTGGTGGTAATCGGTTCCACAAGGAAGTTAAAAGAGGAAGAAAACATCTTCTAAATCGCACAGTGGTGGACCGCCAATCATCCAGATGGTATGGATGGTATCGCGAGTTTTGTCGCGATGTGCGATGGTCAAATTGAGCGGCTGGAATTAGTCCGAACAACCCTCAGAGCACCTCGTGGTACATGCGATAAAATACGCAAAGAGATGCAACATCTCTACGCAGTGCAGCAGTGAGTCAAGCCGATCGGAAGAACTCGGTCGTCGACGATTCGATCCGCTCTGCGCTGAATGCGGTCAAGCGGAAGGAGCTGGCACTGGGAGCCCTGCCCAGAGATGGGAACAGTATTCCATGTGAGGCCGAACCTGCGCCTTGTAAAGTTGCAGGTGGTGTGCCGGCATGAAATACTGCCCCGCTCTACTGAGCACGCCAAGCTTTAGAGGCTAATTTGCCTTCTTCCACCACGAAACTGCACGTCACTCGATATGTCAACGCCGAGGATTCCGATACTGGCTGAGGCAACAAGGAGTGCCTGAAACTGAGGTGATACGACAAAGGGTTCCTTTTGGTAGAACGCGCAAATGTGTCTTCTGGGGATTGAACTGACTAGATTTAGTCGCTTCAATCCGAGACTTTGTCCAACAAAGTCTCGACTTCAGACACGTTTGTTCCGGTACTCGGTGACGTTTTCCTGAGAAATATTGGCATGGCCGGTGTATAGAGCATCACTAGTGCTGTTATCCGCATAGCAATGAATGTTACCGGTTTGCAACATATCATTGATATGCAGAAGAAACAGCGTTGGTGATAGCACGCAGCCTTGTGGAATCGTTAATAGTCTTGTAATCGAGCACGCACCGTCTATTACGACCTGGTGTCTGATCAGCCAGAAAACTGGTGATCCAATTGCACAATTTCTCGGGAAGCCCATAGGAAGGAAGCTTCGAAAGAAGCGCTTTGTGCCAGACCCGATCGAAGGCCTCGCTATGTCCAAACTAACGGTCAATGCCTCCCTTGACCTCGATCGCCTGCGCCCATCTATGTTAGGTAAACAAGAAGATCACCAGCTGAGCGACCCTGACGGAAACCGTACTGGCAGTCACTAATCAGCTGGTGCTCCTCAAGGTACCGCATGAGCTGGCAGTTAATAATTGACTCCATTATTTTCGAGAACAAGGAGGTGATGATCAGTTCAATTAGCACATTAATAATTGCACCTAACATTAAACAAAATTATTAACAAACCTATACAAATAATACAGGTTTCAACCTGCCAAAGGAATAAAAGAAAAATTATATAACTAAAAAATAGAGGTAATGAGGTTACATTTTTAAATACATTCATTTTGCACATCTATATTTACACTAAAATTAAAGAAATTTATTAACAGACTCTATACAAATAAAACAGGTAGAATACCAAAGGAATAAAAGAAAAATTATATAACTATAAAATAGAGGTAATGAGGTTACATTTTTAAATAAGTTCTGTTAGCACATTTATAATTACACTAAAATTAAACAAAATTATTAAAAGCCTATACAACAAAAAACAGGTAAAATGACAAAGGAATAAAATAAAAATTATATAACTAAAAGAAGTAATGAGGTTATGTTTTTATAAATTGTCATTTAACACATTGATAATTACATTAAAACTAAACAAATTTATTAACAAACCTATGCAGATAATACAGGCGGAGTGTAAAAGAAATAAAAGTAAAATTATATAACTTAAATATTCAGGTAAAACTTTAAAATATTTATAAAAACATAAAACCTTTTAATTGGCTATTTGAGCTATTTTCTGATGAAACACCAAAAATACGTTCAATATCAGCAATAGATCGCAATTGGTGTATTTTGAACTATCACCTGTTGCAGCATACGTCCCTCCTTCGTCCAAATGTATTTCCATTAAGACCTCTCCCATCACGTGCTTTTCAAATAATTGACGATTAGTACTAGTAAGCCTCTATTGAGATAAAAAGGTCTAGGTTCATGTGATGGGAGGCCAAGATCTGCTGTTAGCCCCGCGAACACGAGCATTTCGTAACAATTCTTCTCGAATAACTATCGAGAGAGGCGTACCACAATATGACGATAACGAGGGACGTCCCAGAGCTTGTGTTTTAAACAGAAAAGCGCTGACTATTTCCTACTCTACTGGCGCTAACTATGTCACTCTCTTCGAGCTAAGTGCCCAACTCTGCTGCTACCGCAACAACGATGTGTGGAACTGATTCATTGCTATTTTCCGGGATACCAGAAATCTCTAAGTCATTTAAAAGCCTTTGATCACGCTCATTAAGATTAACTTGTAATTATAGTATTTCGCAAAATCCTGATATGTGGAAGGTAAATTTTGGTTTTTAAAAGACACAACTCAGCCTGTTGTAGTTTTCATTTTCACTCACAAGAGATATTTTGTTTCTGAAAGACGATATGTGACTTTACCTCTACTAGCTGAGCAGAAAAAATCTGTAGTTTCAAAATTCTTTTTAGTTTATCCACTGCTACATCAAACTCTTGCTTAATCACCTTAGTGTTCTGCCACGCATATGATTTAATTTCGTATCAAGAAGGGAAGAAAGTTGTCAAGGGAGATATTAATACATTTGTAACTTACTACTGGTGATGATCGTATTAGGTTGCTCACCAGATAGTGACTCATTTAAGTCCCCTGACCCCAATAATATCCCCTCATATGACATGTCAGTCTGGTTGCGTTGATTCGAATTGTTTTGTACGGTGTGTCGCCTTAATACGGCGTGATGTTACATTCATTTTAAACGTGGTAGAGCCATGCTGCAGCTTATTGTATATTTGTAGCACGAATGGGTCGGCTCGACCTGGGAAGGACCACGCTCTCACAGAATACCAGCGTGAAATAGCCAATGTTGCTGTGTTTGTATGGTGAGTGTAGAGAACCGGAGACCCTTTTACTGAAAAGAGGCATTCCATCTTAGTCCTAAACTGTCAACGCATCTGCATTTTGATTCGCAAACGAGGATAGATGTAGATGTCTATGGGCCACAGCAACCACTTACCATCAGGTGGACTGTGTGCTCGCTTGTCACGCTTGTCCTATTAAAAAAATGCTTAATATCATGATTTTTATTCATAAACTGAGCCGTAGTAATGTTTAGGCATTTATAATGATACGTGCCCTTACAGCGTATATACAAACTAATAATTCTTCGCGACGAATCACTTGAGAACATGCTAAGCATTTCATGTTTTTGTATTATTCGTATAAATAGTTTATGCAGATACCAAGCAAACGAATTCAATAAGGTACTGGTAAATTAACCGACGAGCCAATGTGACCTCTTGCTTAGCGACAGGCCTTTGATTAGATGCTGGTGAGCAAGATGGAGTATGCGCAAATACAGGTCAACGATAAAGGATAGGTGACACACCTCTCAGCTGACATTCACGGTACATACAAATGCACGTAATTAATGAACTTTTTAATACACTTTGCACAAGGTATATAATATTAATTATATCACTGTATCTTACTAAAACACAAACATTAAATATAAAAATATATTGACATCAAAACGTTTGAAATAATCAAACTATTAGAACAAAATAAACTAACAGCTGACTGATAACCGTTTACACTTCAACGGATCGCGCGTGTATCAAGAACGCTAGAACTAGTGACGCTAGAGCTAGTGTCGAACGCGACTGTACCCATGCGCAGAGACAAACCCTCCACTATCGCTCAGCGTTCTTTTTACGACGGGACCTGTACGAGCTAGATAAAGAGTTTGCTTCGACGCGGATATTGACCCAGTCAGCTGATTTTATGATTTATTTATTTTAAATTCCACTGCTGGTTTAATGTTTAAGTATTTTCATGACTTTTTAATGAAATTAACGTTTTATTTAACTATACTAACACGATGGAGCGTGAATAAAGCTAATGAAACGTTTTGAAAAGATGATTTTTTTCATCAGGATCGATTTATATTACCCATCAAAGATATAGTTAGTACGTCAGCCTGTTTTCGCCGGAGCGTTTCAAAATACCTGTATATATATACCGGGTGTTTGTAACGCTCCTGAAACGAAGACAGATGATAGTACTAAGGATACTATGATGATGGGTCACAAAGAAATTCGATCCCGAATAATCATGAAAATACGAACATAAAACCAGCAGTGAAACTTAAAAAAGAAAATCAGCTGACAATAGGGTCATATCCTCGCGGGCGCCGAACTCTTATCTAGATCGGTACGAAACAATGCATTAGGTAGACTACTCACCTCTACCCTCTTTCACACACACGCTGCCTCGTGTCGCCTCGCGCTGTAGAATTTACACATACTTCAAGGACGTTACTTCATGCGCATTTGTTTTGGCGAGATTAATTAATAATTTTAGTTTTGAGACAGTTCCATCTTGACTATCACGAGCGATAGTTCAATTGTTTTGTTTATTAAGTTATTGTCGTTATTACTTGTTATTTATTAATTAATGATATTGTTCTTGTTGTTACGCTTTGTGTATTTTGTTTTGTTTTAGTGCCTACGCATAGGTACGTTTATAGTGTTCGTGAATACGGCAACATGTTGATGCCTTGGAGAATCTCATAAGGACACGGAGTATCGGTAAGCTGTTTCATACCTAATTTTTTAAATAACGTACTGAACTGATCTGAATAGGTACATAACTGAATACATCAGAATAATAAATATACCTACACAATGGATAAAAAAGCATGACTCTAACCTTGTTAACATTTTATTTAAGTATTTTTTTCATTAGCGGGGAATCGAACCAGTTATTTGGTTTATTTAACCTGTGAATTCGAATTAAAGTGGCTACGTGGAGACAAGCACAGTGGCAAATAGTAGGTTAAGTAGATAAGTTAGGTATTTAGACAAGTGTTGTAAATTATTAGGTATTGTGGTACCATCGTTGTTGCGGCCCGCGAATTCGGCGTTCGCGTACATTGACTTTAGTCAGCTGATTGTATTGAGTAATTCCACTGCTGGTTTTATGTTTAAGTATTTTCATGATTTTTTTTACTGAAATTAACGTTTTATTTAACTATACTAACACGATGGAGCGTGAATAAAGCTAATAAAACGTTGTGAAAAGATGATTTTTTTTCATCAGGATCGATTTTATATTTCACCCATCATCAAAGATATAGTTAGTACTGTCGTCTGTCTTCGTTTTCGAGCGTTTCAAAATACCCTATATATACATATTTATTGCATTGTCTCATATATTATATATATATATATATATAATATGAGACAATACAATAATCAATACATAATATTACACACACACACACATATATATATTTAAACCCAATATAATAAATCTGTAGAAAAGTCGTGTCAGTAATTTTAATATTAAAAAACATTTATTGCCCAGAGGATTAAATAAAGGGTACTGAAGCCAAATTAGTCGTATTTAGAATTTTGTCAGTCTGTGTCTGTGTATTCAAGATTCACGCAAAAACTACTACACCGATTTCCATATTTTTTTTTATGTAGGTAGTTATTAACCCGAGGTAACTTATATGCTTTTCATCCGATTACGGAACTTCAAAAAAAAAAGAAGGTTAAGTATTTTCCTTTCTTTAGATATAAATTTTCTATTATATATGATTTTGTTAGTAAATAAGCGGGATGGTGGGTGTTTTTCAAATAAATACCATATTTATAATTAATAAATAAATTTTAAAATTTGTTTTAACCATTGCATAATAATTAGAAACTCCGCCAATGATCTACATTTTAATTATAAAAACAGCGCTATCTGTCATCAAATGGAAAAGGTAGTATAAGCCTTTAGTTACTAGTAAATTAAATAATATCAATAACTTACATTTATATGTTTAAATAATTATATTCATAAAATCATTTAAAAATACGAAAAAAAAAAACGCGGCAAACATAAACATTGCTGCGAATTTAATAATTTTAAAATAGTATTATGTACTTACGACACTGTAGCATATAATTAAATTTAAAAATGAAACACTAACAAATCCTGTCGATATAGCTACTGCCTTCAACGATTACTACATTAAAATGACTGACACTATTTCAATTAACACTGCAAAATTTAAGCATAAAGGGACAACACTAATCAACTCAATGTACTTACAACCTATGACAGTGAAAGAAGTAAAAAAGGAAATTATGAGTCTAAATAACACTAAATCGGAAGGATATGATAGTATATCCACTAATATATTAAAACGTGCGTCACCGAGATAGTCGATATCCTTACACATCTTATAACTTGTCTTTTCTGCAGGTATATTTCCAGATAAGTTAAAACTATCTCTAGTGAAACCACTGCACAAAAAGGGATAAAAAATCCAGCTAACTATCGCCCTATCACATTAATACCAATTCTATCAAAGTTATTTGAAAAGTGCATGTTAAAAAGGCTTATGAGTTTTTGCTCTAAATATAATATTATAAGAAAGGAACAATTTGGCTTCCAGAGAGAAAAATCAACGACCTTAGCAATATTTAACCTAATAAATAAAATACTGACCAGCCTAAATAAAAATTATCTGACTACTGACTCTTTATTGACTTGTCAAAGGCATTCGATTTTGTTGCTCACAAAACTCTTCTGAGCAAACTGGAATCTCTCGGAATCAGAGGACCCCCATTATCATGGATAACGTCTTATCTAAGTGGGCGTCAACAAAAGGTTGTTATCAATAAAATAATTAATAATGAAATGAGTTCTGTTTCGTCGGAATATAGAGAAGGCAACTCTGGCGTCCCACAAGGAAGTGTACTAGACCCATTCTATTTATACTTACATTAATGATATAACAGAAGTAACAAAACATCAATGTACTTTATATGCTGACGATATATCCATAATTGTTACATCTAATAAATCTAAAAATAATGACTCTTTACAAAATCATGAATGTGACATTAATAATACTATTGACATAATAATCGAATGGCTTAAAGCAAATAATTTAAATATCAATCTTGACAAATCATATTATATACAATTCAATAAATCAAAACATAAACAATACAATTTTAATCTAAATGTTACAAAGATAAATAAAGTACAACAATTGAAATTCTTAGGTATTACTATAGACGAGGATTTGAGCTGGAAAATACATATAGACCATTTGTGTAACAGAATCAACCAGTTTGTATATGCTCTTAAACGTGTCAGAAACGTAA
Organism: Parnassius orleans; assembly: GCA_029286625.1. NCBI lineage: Eukaryota > Metazoa > Arthropoda > Insecta > Lepidoptera > Papilionidae > Parnassius > Parnassius orleans. Next base: position 86,339 of record JAGSMP010001072.1, on the reverse strand, counting down.
CCGACAAAGACCGCTATTATGTCTATCGAGCTTACATAGAATCGATTTTGCGTTACGGCATCCTACTATGGGGCAATAGTACGAACAAAATAAAGCATTTATAGCCCAAAAAATGCATAAGAGCAATATGTGGTTTACCTAACGTGTCCTGTAAACCACTGTATAAAATCTAGGATTATTGCCACTACCATCACTTTACATTTATGAAGTTGCGGTTTTTGCACAAAAAATACAGAATTATTTAATAAAGTAAATAATTTTAGATTGAGAGATCCTCACAGAATGATATATAATGACATTCCAAGGTCGGATAAGTATGCAAAGTTGCCTCTGTATGTGTGTCAAAATTTATAACAAGATTCCTAGAGTAATTAAAATGCTCAATATCAATATGTTTAAACACAGGTTGTACATATGGCTAAGTCAGAATAACTTTTACAGCATTGATTCGTTTCTGTGCCATAAATTAATATAGCTATAAAATTTTAATTTATTCAATTTTTATTCGTAATTTTAATGTAATTTTGTTCGTAATAGTATGGATTGACATGTACATAATTTAATTATGACATTCTTCATTCAATATATTATTTGCATGCTATTTTCATTATGGCGAAACATATGGTCTCTGTCAAAATGTAACTGCTAACCTGTGTTTCTAAGCAAATAAATAAATTATTATTATTATTATTATTATTATGTAAAAATACTCAGTCTATGTCGACCAACCAGTAATAGTGTTATCTCAGTGAATTGTTAGTGCAATAAGAATTAAACCATTATTATAAGACAATAGAAGTGCAACTCAGTGTATATATACTATATGTACTAATATAATTATTAATATAATAGTGACTATAAACAATAAACTGTGAAAAGAACTGTGAAAACAACGGTGAAATGTTGTGTCTCTAAAGTATATTAATAAGTACTACGAAATTACTAATTCTTGAAGATCAGTTATAAATCCAAACTTGTAAAATGCAAATTACAACTACCTGTTGCATTCGCATAATAACAGCCGTAGGTAACAACCAATTACATCACAGAATTTAATGTTGGCACTAAATTAATTTCGTTCAGAAACTTAACTAATATTTTTCTTCTGAATTTGGACACTAGTCTTTTGAGATTGCTTTAATAAAATTATTAAGATATCATTTTATAACTAATTCTAGAAATACTTTAAAAGTGCTAACGAGGAAAGAATATTACAAAAACAAGCGTTATGACGCATTTTTGTTTACATTGAATGTAAATTTGTGCAAGTAAAACAATTATTAACCAGGGTGACAAAAAAAATCGAACGAAATCTAGTACTGATACAGTGAACCATTTTGTTTTACTATTCTTCGAGCAGAGTGGCCCAAAAAAAACTAATCACCTGTTAATTTAAATTCCTAAAACCATTGCAAAAAATCTAATAATTATCCGATTTACATAATGGTTTTGTGACATTTCCTCAATCTCATCAAAGAGGTTCTTTTTGAGAATTAGTTAATCTTATAAAATTTTAGTATAAATTATTATGGACTCCCTTGAAAATATAACATTTCGTCGGAGCCGAGTTCGAACATTTTCGGAACCATCTCCCGACGACATCGACAGTGACATCATTTCACAGACACTAGAGTGCACCACCAGTAGTGTGCCAGATATTTCAGAAGGCGAAGACTGCTATCAAGTAGAAAAATTAAAAGAAGAAATCCAAAATCTTCAATCACAATTAAATAGCGCTCATAAGGAGATCGAATTATTAAATCTAGAAAATAGTAAACTCAAACGCTTAAATGAAGATTTGGTTAAAAAAAACCAGTTGTACAAAAAGTCACAACACATGAGCTAAGATAAAACAAATCAAACTACACCAAAGAAGAAACATCAAACTACTTGTAAAACCAAACAGACACAAACTGATCCTTTAGAAATTAAAAAATAATATAATAATATAAAAATATATAATAGATAAAGAAAAATCTCATAAAATAAGTATACAAAATATCAATAAGGATGAGAAAATACCTCAACGAACACGTAAAAAGAAAAAAATATGTGTACTCAGTGCGGATCAGAAAAATAATGTCCTTAGTATTGCACAAAATGTATTATTAAACGACAAAGATGAAATATGTCATTACCTAACACCGAGAGCGGGAATAGAACAGCTTCTTAAAGGAATTAACTCAAAATTAGTGGATTTCACCTTTGATGATTACTGCATAATAATAATAGGACAAGAAGACTTTAAAGCAACCAAAGACTACCTCAAAATTATTATCTATATTAGAGATGTTATCAAAAAAATTAAGCATACAAACATAATTATTTGCTTTCCTACATACACATATAGAACACATAACATCTTTTACAACTGCAGAATCGAAACATTTAACAATTTACTCTACTTAGACTTATTAACTCATAAACATGCTTACTATTTGGTTCCAATATGAACCTAAAATGCGACTATAGTATGTTCGATAAAAAACAGGCTCAATAAATAATACTGCGTTGAGGACAATTCTCGAAGATCTTAAAGCGTTAATTGATAATATAGATTGCTTACGCATGAACGAAATGTTAAAACCAGAAAAATGTTGTGAATGTTTTGGCGGATGGCACCGAAAATAGCGCCTATAATGAGAATATAACAAATTTTTTCGTCACTAAATGTATACACATAATGCACTAAAATATTGCCGGATTGCTAACAAAATCGGACTCAATCACAGTGTGCCTAGAAGAGCTGGCTGAAGGAGGATCATGTGACATCTTATGCATTACAGAACATTTTATTCAAAGGGCTATGAAAGATATTTAACTATACCCAATTATCAGCTTGCGGCATGTTACTCTCGAAAGGAAAGCAAAGAGGAGAGCGTGCATATTAGCAAAGTGGCCACCAGTATAAGGAATTAAAACAAATTGCTAAAATATCAGAAACTGGCGTCTTCAGTGTTGTGCTATCGAATTAATTAGCTATAAGATTGTTATTGTTTGTATTTACAGAGTTCCAAAACTACTAACTTTAATGCGTGCATGGAAAAATTACACGTACTCTTGCAAGAACTTAATAGCAAAACATTTAATAATATTGTCATAGCAGGGGATTTCAATGTAGATGTCTTTAAAAGAAATTATCAAACAATAGATTTTGAATGTTTACTTTAAATCACAATTTAAAGTTATCTATAAATCAGCCCACTAGACTAAAAGTCAAACATGCATAGATAATACATAACTGTAAAAGTCCTGTAAGGTACAAATATTAGAATTTGCATTGTCAGACCACACAGTGCAATTAATGAAGTTACCTGTTCAAGAGTCTTGCTCTATTAAATACTGGCGTATGAATAGGCGTAATTACAACAAGGAATATGTTACAAAATTTAAAAGTTGTTTACGTAGTTTATCTTTTCGAAAATATATCAAACAAGTGATCCCAACGTAGCCTATAGTGCTTTATAGAAACATTTTCTCTTTTTTACAATTTATGCTTTCCTAATAAAACCATAACCGTACATACTACAAAAAATACAAAGTGGGTATCACGCGGCGTCAAAATATGCAGCAAAAAGAAACGACATCTTCTGTGGCAATATAGACGAAACCCTAATGAGACAAATAAAACAAAACTTACTAAGTACTCTAAACTATTTAAAAATTATCCACCTAACACAATATGCACAAAATATTTATAAAATTAAAACATCAAACAACAAATCTAAAACCAGTTGGAATATAATTAATAACTCTAAGAACAAAGCTCCTCGAAACCCTATTACAAAAATAAAATTAAATAACGAAACTATAACAGATCCACAGAAAATAGCCAATGCTTTTAATAATTATTTTATTGAAAAGTTATCCCAATATTAAACTCAGGAAATAAGGCTACCTCACAAATTTCAAATAGTTTAAAATCATTTTCATGTCCCTTGTCTGCCACAGGTTCATCCTACGCTGATAAATATATATATAAAATAATAAATACATTAAAAACACGAACAGCGTGGGTCATGACGGAATCTGTGAAAATTCTTAAATGTGTTTCTGTAGAAATATGTACATTTAAGTTACCTTATCAATTTAACCATAAGCACTGGCATTTTTCCAGATGCTTTAAAAATATCGATCGTAAAACCCTTGTTTAAAAAGAATACAGAATCCATGGAATCTTACAGACCAATTACGCTTATTAGTATTATCTCCAAAATTTATGAAAAATATATCTACAAAGAATTAAGTAAGTACCTTGAAAAAATAACATACTTGTTAACGAGCAAAAAGATTCAAGCTGAACTACAAACATGGCAATCTATGATTTCTTATATAAAGTTATAATTAACGTTGATAAAACTAACCCTGTCTGTACAGTTTTGTGACATGACCCAGGCATTCGATTATGTCTGACACGATATTTTGTTGGATAAACTGGAGGCCTATGGGGTTCGAGGTATCGTGCTAAAACTAATACAATCATATTTATACGGCAGAAAGCAAATCACTGAAATAGCCTCAATAAATATAAAAACTAAATATGAAGAAATCTTTCAATCGCATGAACGAGTAGTTAAATATGGAGTACCACATGGAAGTGTGTTAGGCCCCCTACTATTCTTATTATACATAAACGACTTACCTAAATCCTTTGATCAACCAGTAACACTCTTTGCTGATGACAACACCATAACAATTCAATGCAATAATAAGGATAGCTATAATAACGACATTAATAATTCTCTTATATCAATAATAAAATGGTTAAATAATAATAACTTAAAATAAATCTGAATAAAACTTGTGTAATGCATTTCAGTCAACGTTTATCAACTCCCACTAATCTTAAGGTCAAATATAATAATAAAATAATTGAAGAAGTCAACACTGCCAAATTCCTCGGGGTGACGATTGACAAGAAATTGAATTGGAAAGAACACACAGAAATTCTAGTAAAAATAAGTAGCTCGGCATATGCCCTGTACAAATTGGTTAAAGTGCTTACATTAATGCGTTGCTTACAGCGTACCATGGCTTAGTTTCATCATCACCTAAGATACGGGATTATCTTCTGGGGCAATTCGACTTAAAGATTACCTTTCAAAGCACAAAAACGATGTATTAGGACCATGTTTAAACTGGAGCCAACAGATAGCTGCAAACCCTATTTTATAAAATATAAAATACTGACATTACCATGTCTATACATTTTAGAAATTGCCATGTTTGTCAAATGTAATCAACGCTTATTTCCACGTCTATCAGACGTAGTTAGTCGCAACAGACGCGATGATACTATTCTCTGTTTGCATAGCTCAGAAACTGCATTGATGCGAAAAAGTGTTTTTTGCATGGCCCCTTTAATATATAATAAGCTTCCGAAATGTCGGAAGGAGCAGAATTCCCGTGTATTTAAAAATAAGTTGAAATTATATTTAGAAGGCAAAGCATACTATAGCATATTAGAATTTTGGAATAATAAAATTTAAATCTTACATAAGAAGCAATCATTTTACTGACATTGTATAAAATAGATAAAATATAATGTATCTTCATAGCAAATAACATTACCAGACATTTAATTTTAATTTATTTCTTAGACTTTGATTTATTGATATAAATTGTTAAAATTAGTTTAATAATAATCTAATTCGATAATGTGTTAATAATAATTTCATTTTCAATTATTGTAAAATATTTATAATATTTTCATTGATTTATACATTTGTACGCCACAAAGGCCAAACATGATTGATCCTTTTAATGTATCTGAACAACCTGCATGCTTTGTATGTATACTCATGTTTACACAAATAAATATCTTGTATCTTGTTAATATTTTTAGTTTTTCGTTATTTCGTTTTAAAAGCGTAATAATTTAAATAGATAATAGTGACGTCTATCAAACGTATTAAAATTTATATGGTTTTAGTTCAATTACTAATCTATATGTAAACTGATTAAAACTGGTCTGCCTTTAATTATTGCAAAATTTTCATTATCCTTTTAATTTGATTAAAGAGATTTTTATAGACCTCGTGGCCAGACCGTAGAATTAATCATATCATAAAGTAGTCTATAATTTCGTGAAATGGTGTCATTTTATGATATTTAACACCGTTTGTTGACAATGTCATGATATAGCTTGACCAAATCAATTAAAAGGATCGTTTGAGACTATAAATTAATAACTTAACACAACATTGCTATTTCATGATATGGTCATATCGTCAAATAGTTTTCACTGAAAGCGGCATATAGCGTATTTTTAACACAAACAGAATTTTAACAGAATCAACATTACTTTATGCTTTATTTCTATAATAAATAAATGTTCGCGGCTTTATAGCTGAAATTACTAGATAGTTGTAAAATTGGCTTATTTGATAGTTGTAAAAATTTGGCTGTCATAGTTTTGATGTAATAATATCTTTATCAAATTTCTGCTAAATAGACTAATGATAAGTAACTGATAAAATTAAATTTTAAAATGCTACTGAATAGTTTATTCGTGCAGCATTAAAATTGTCATACTTAAACAGACTGGTGACCATTATCTGGATGATTTACCGCCATTACCACGTTTGGCAAAAATGACTAACGACACTGTTACACTAGATACTGTACACAACACATGTGTTTTGTGGGCACAGTATCAAGTACTGTGTACACAAAACTGTGATTAAGAGAGAAGCTCTTTAGTTGAATATATTGGGTGTCTATCGGCATAGCTTTTATTACAACAACTTCATTTGTTATCAAGTTATCGGATGCAAATAATTGAAAATTACATGCGCTGTGAGATTTTTAACTCTATTTGATAGTATAGTTCTCGGCATCGTTGGATGTTTCATTACTAGGTAGATGTGGTCAACAATCCTGCAAAGCTTTGTTTCTGTTTTTATGAATTTTATTTAGACAAATAGCATATATGAATTTTATTTAGGTTTAGGTTTAAAGAACTTTATTCTCAAAAAGACATATGTCATTCACTTGAGAACAATATTAACACATTCAATTATACAAAGTTCGTCGTCATTAGTTACAAACTAGATATACCCATTCAATGTCTTCATTTCTCCAGAAGTGATCGATCCGTAATTATATACCGATTAAGTTGAGTTTTGAATGCATTGAAAGAGTGTAAAATTCTTATAGAGGGTATTCTATTATAAAGCTGCTCCTTCAAAGTTAGTATTTTTTGCCATAGTTAGTTCTAGTTTTGGGTAAACTACTAAGCTAGCTCGTCGTGTGCTACGTTGGCTGATTTGTTTATATTGGGTGAGTGTAATGTTTGTGTGAATACTTTTAGTAAAATTTCCCATAATAACACATGTGTGGTAAATATATAGTTGATATTGATTATTTTTGTATCTATATAAATTTTACAGGTTGATGTTAAATATGGATAGTTGAATAGTATTTTTATCAGTTTATTTTAGGTAATTTGAAGTTCTGCCAGTTTTGTTTTTGCAGCACTGTCCCAAATTTCAATTAAATAAAGCAGATATGGCTTCACTAGGGAATTATAGATAGTGTGCCGCAATTTTTGTGGAATGCTTCGAACTATGTTACGCAGTGACCCGGTAAGTGCTGAGAGCTTGCTTTTTATGTGTTCAATGTGAGCATTCCACGTAAGTGAGCTGTCGGTCCGAAGACCGAGATATTTTTCACAGGTTTTTGCTGTAGAGGCACATTGTTAATTGTTAGTGTGTTACTTGGGGGAATTATTTTATTTTTTGCTTTAAATATAACATAACATGATTTGGAGTTATTTATTGTCAGGAGATTGAATTGAAACCATGCTAATAAATAATTTAAATCGTCTTGGGCTTGTGAGAAATTTTTGATGAATGGAGGATCCGAAGTAGAATAAACAAGTGTCGTCAGCGTATAAGGTAAGGTGACCATGTAGTTTAATTTCGTGAATGTTATTTATGTATATTAAAAAGAGCAAGGGACCTAGAATGGATCCCTCTGGGACGCCACATATAATGGGTAATGCATTACTTTGGTGACTGCCATGTTTAACCACTTTACGATTTTTAGATAAGACTCGAACATTTGCAAAGCGTTGCCAGTAATAATAATGGATTTCAGTTTCTTTAAGACAGACTTTGTGACAGACTGTAGTAGCGTTACTTTTGGTCTGAATTCATATAATTTAATTAGTTAATTAGATATAATTTATAGAACCTAAATATTTTTCTAATCGATTGTTGATAATTTTGACACTTACTCAGATCATTCGCGATTAGATTTTAACATTTCATTATTTTCGTATTTATTCCGTCTAGACCCGTGCTGCAGTTTGTATCAAGGTTGGTAATAATATTTTTTATTATTACAGAACATGGACTAAAACTAGAGAGCTTCTCAGCGTCTTAGGCAAAAGTGTTTGGTAAGCACTATCATAATTGTTATGAAATGATTCAGGTACTTCGTTCGCTAAAAGGGGTCCTATCGTAGCAAAGTACTTGTTAAATATTTGGCAAATATCAAGTGGCTCCGCAATGTAATTAGAATCAATCATTAAATAATTTAAACAAATATAGCCGTGTAGCTCGCCGTGAAATTTCATCATGGCACGGGAGCAAAACATGTACGATTCCTTTGAGGAAAAATAATTCTGTAATGGGAAATTTTACGTGCTCACTTACCACGTGTCCGGTGAAGTGGTAAATAATAACTTCGTGGGGAAACCTAGATGACTGAGTAGTTAAAAAAGTCGTGAAAATGGGGAAACCGTTAATACACATTGAAGCATTGCGGTATACCTACTCTTTTCTGCCCACAAAACACTATAAGTAATGAGGAGCCCTGTGCACAGTAGTGAGAATTATGTAAGCTGCTACCTGTGCTGCTACTTTACTTTTTTACCTCTAATGAGACTTATAATTCAGGTTGTCTTTTACTCGTATAGCTTTCATATTTTCAGACAAATTAAGATTTTTGTGACAGTCCTGGTTTCATAGCTCACATGAGTATATGTAAATGAACAGGCTCTTGCGGAACAATACTTTAATTATCAAAGATAGCAGATTTTACTAAAACACAGGTTTTTTTTTTTTAATTTTACTTGTCATGGGCGGTAATGAAACTGATTCAAACGTAAATTTCCTAGAACATAAGCATTATTATATATTTTAGTATATATTTTAATTGCAATTTGTTGTGTCGATTTACCACGTCCTCGGCGGTGAAGGAAAACCTGCATATCTGAGAAGTTCCCCAGTTGAGGTGATCACACGGGGGGATCAGCGCAGCAAATACTTTTTAGGTCAGAAACTCTCTGCGACCTGTGCCCAGTAGTATAGTGACATGTATGTAGGATGCTACTTTTTTAGTTTTGATGGAGCAATTATGCAGTTTTATTTTATTCATATTTTGGAGATATTACTTTTGTTTTCACTCTACCGTAAATATTAAGGTTAGCAAAGATTTGATAGAGTAGACTCGTCATCGTCATCATTTCAGCCTATCAAAGTCTACTGAACTGAACATAGGCCTCCCACATAAATTGTCAAATAGGCTGGATATTTGCTGTAGTTGCCACGCTAGGCAGGCGGTTGGCAAACGCAGCTTTTATTATTTTGAACTGCTGTCAGGAAGATGATGTTGCCCATCTCCTATTTGTTTTCCTGTGTCGCCTCTTACGACACATGGGACGAATATAAGTGGCGGATTCTCTTTCGCCGCCACAACAAGGCGAATATTTTTCATCCATGAGTGTAGTTCTTCCAAGTTTACTGTGAATAAAACTTAATTTGCAATAAAACTAATCTTAAGGATTTTATCGCGTTTATTTTAAATTTTAATTCTTGACGTTTCGGCCCTTCATAAAACCCATGGCCACGGGGAAGGAACGAAGTGTTTTTTTCTTTCTTTATTTGGATCACCAACAGATGATACACAATACTAACAAAAATATAACTCTACAATGCTACATGCTATATGTTCATCTTCTTATAGAAAAAAGGAAACAGATATATAGCTAATAAATATGCATGAAAACCAGATTTGCTATAGCTACAGTTTGTGAATTTAATGCTTACAGTCTATATAATATTAATAATAAATCTACTATATAATACATCTACCTGTAGTCGTTTCTACGAACGGTTAATCCCAGTCAGCCTCTCGGGTCATCTGAGGCGACTAGGACTCCGTGATGGACCGCTCCAAGCTCAAATTCAGAAGGCGGTGCTCGATACCGCCCGCATCGTCCGCCGGTTTCTTTCCTTTCCCTAACCCTAGCCGTTTTTCCATCTGGTTGGGTTTTGTTTATTTATGTATTTTTGTGTATTTATTTTATTTTATTGATAATTATGTATGTTTATACTAGATTCTCGAGTGGTGGCTCGTAACGGCGTCCCCAACTAGATGGAGTGACGACCTGGTAAGACATGCAGAAGTCGATGGATGCAGGTGGCTCAGGACCGTTCTTTGTGGCATTCCTTGGGGAGGCCTATGTTCAGCAGTGGACTTGTGATGGCTGTAATGATGATGTATGTTTATTATTTTCATTTACAATTATATATTTATACAGCCCAACTAGATGAGAAAACTTATACGTACCCCAAAAAAATCTACTAATTTTATTATACATTTCTGATATGTTTATGGATCAAATTTAAATCTAGACAACGGTGTATACATTATATCTATTTCTATGGAATTTGGTATATGGTTGTGTAATGACATCATTCTGGTAAGTGGGGAGTTGCGACCTAAATTACTTTTACAGAGACGTTCTTTGAACAGCTTGTAAACCTTAAAGCGGTAACTTATTTGGCACATATATTTATTTTACTTAGGAGTTGCGGGCAGTCGATATGGTTATGTAATAATTTAAAAGAAAATAAGATCTAGTGTTTTCCGTCTATTGTTAAGTGTTGTTCATTTAAAATATTTAAGTTTGTTATCATATGAATTTAATAAATGTGATTTCTTTGTATGGTGACTTATAAAGCACAAAAATCGCTTTTTAATTTTTCAATATGGTTCTTGTGTACTTCATAAAATGGATCCAGACTTGAGGACAGTAGTGTGTTTGAGTGTTTGACGATGATGTCATAGTTAACGATAACCACCATCAACTTTAATGAATAATGTTGGTCCGATATATGCAGAACGAGCTTACAGTACTTGAAGTCTTGTAGTAATATGGTTGGGTTTAGATTTCATTTTATTAATTATGATCCCAAGCAAATTGTAGCACCCAGCCTCTTCTCTATTGGAAATAAAAGTGTTTTCAATTCCTCACGAATCATTCTTGGTAGGAATCGGTGTTCTATTGCGATTTGTTGTCAATCAGATCTGATACAATGGTTGGGACGATACTGAACATGTTGACATTCTTCAGAATTCCCGGAGCGTCGGCGTTTCACATCCGCGATATGTTCTTTTACGCTGGTTTTTGGAACTTTAATCCAAAGTTGTGTAAAAACCGCGTAAAAAGTTTAAATTAAACGTGTTAAAATCCGTAAAATTAGTTTTATTCCATGTGTACGATTAATCATTACTGCAGAACTGCATTTATGAAATTTCGAAGTCTACACGAAGGTATAAAAAATATCAGCATCTATTTTATGGTGCCAATCAATATTAAATAGGACCAATGATACGAGTCAAATATCGCAAAGAAACATTATACCTTGAATTGATAGAAGACATCATTACTTTGTTAAAACTAAATGAACTTTAATTATGAATTAATTTAAAGAGTAAATGTAAATAATAATAATCATAAGGGAGCTCTGAAATACTGTCTCGGATCGGAAACTGCCTTATTATAAGTACTTGCCGGAAGCTGTGCTCGAAAATGACATAAGGCTCTACTGGGACCAGGCCATCATCACAGACAGGACTATTTTTGCGAATAAGCCTGATATTGTGCTGATGGACCGGGCACAGTCAAGGATATTTTTGGTCGACATTACCATTCCATAAGACGAGAACCTCGTGGAAGCCGAAACAGATAAGCAGACAAAATATCTGGTCCTGGCTCACGAGGTGACCGACATGTACCCCACATGTCGGACATGTGGGGTGGTTTGCCGACCGCAATTATTCCTGTGGTCGTTTCTGCGAATCGGCTAATCCAGGTCATCTGAGGCGTCTGGGACTCCGTAATAGACCACTCCGGGCTCAGATGCAGAAGGCGGTACTTCTCGATACCGGCCGCATCGTCCGCCGGTTTCTTTCCTTTCTTCCTAACCCTCGACCGTTTGGTCTCCCCTGCCGAGGGCTTCCATCTGGTTGGGTTTTTATTTATTTATGAATGTTTATGTATTTTTTATTGATATTTATGTATATTTAACATTTTCATTTACATTTATATATTTATACAGCCCAAACAGATGAGAAAACTATATAGATACCCTATAATAATAATAAATTTTGATTCCAAGATAATTTACCTTTCTTATGGATACATCGGAAGACACGCCCGATATTAAAAATGATAGATGTTTCTAGACATATAAGGTCGCGAAAAAGTTTCTTCGTATTTATATACAAATTCAAGACATTTTTTTTTCAAAGTTTAATTACATTTAATTATAATATATAATATGTGCCATTTTGTTCGATAACTTGTTGCTATCTGTGTAGTGACATAATCCCGTTGTTTTGCTATGTTGCACGTATGATTCGGTTCGAGCCGGTTGGTACCACGACCTCACAGAATACCGGCGTGAAGTGGAAGCACTGCATTTTGTCTGGTGAGTGTAGGTGGACGGAGGCCCGATCCCCCGAATCAACATGGTAGCGGAATTAAATGAAAGACTACCTAGGAGGGTACCAGCACCCTGGAATCCTCGCTGAGCATCCACGACCAAGCTTCTCCACTCCTGAGGTGGGTGCTCAGGCTGCCCCTGTATTCTGGGGAGGGAGGGGCAAAATTCCGCTCAAAACAATAACTGCTCGGGACAAAGTGAGCAGCAAGACCAAAGCGACCACTGCTACGCTATCTGTAATTTCTGCAACATCAGGGGACTTCACTCGAACCTAAACGTCCACTACCATCTCGAGAGGGCGAAGTCGTTACCGATCGGCTTGATCCTCGATCGATGTTGCATCCTTTGCATTTTCTTTACATTTACAATGGGAGCCTTGAGGAATTGTTCGGATTAATCCCAGCCGCTAAATTTCACGAACGCACATCGCGGAAAACTCCCGATACCATCCACACCATCTGGATGCTTGGCAGTCCACCACTGTACGTTTCACTAGGAGTTTTCTTCCGCGTACAATCTCTCTGTGGAATAATTTACCACCGGCGACCTTCAAGAAAAGAGCTTACTCCTTTTTAGAAGGCCGGCAACGCACCTGCAATTCCCTTGGTGTTGCAGTTGTTCATGGGCGGCGGTAGTCACTTACTATCAGGTGAGCCGTATGCTCGTTTGCCCCCTCTCCTATAAAAAAAATCATGATTAAAGACCACTCCTTTTCTTTTTAATAATTCCAGCCGTTTTTACTCAATTTCTTGCTTGAGTCTCATTAGTTGTTGGCAGTAGAGATCCGAATCGATGTTTTTGCCCGGCGGTAAAAGCTCATAATAAGCAATGCCCTTCCAACCCCACCATACAAACAGCATCACCTTGTTGCGTGTCCCTTTGACCATGATCTTTTTGCACGTTCTTGTCGTACATGATCTACTTTTCATCACTTTTCATCAATCTTTTCAATAATGGTTCGGTTTCATTACGTTTCAATGGAGAATCGCAAATGAGTATACGATACATTAGGTTTCTTTCAGTGAGCTCGTGTGCTACCCAAACATCGATCTTTTGTTTAGCAAGACTTTTAAAACGGGTCAAAACTGTTTTGGGATCAATCCTCAATTCCTCAACTATATCATAACTATATGGTGGATCTTGCTCCACTTTTCCAAAATAGCGCGACTTTATCCGTATGAGGGCGACCAGAGCGCTGCATCTTTGACATCAAAATTACTGGCCTGAAAACGCTTGAACCAACTTTGTGCTACTTTTACTGACACTGCATTAAGTCCATAAACGTCAAAAACTTTTCGTGGCTCGAGTCGCATTTTTCCTTTTTGTAATTAAACTTCAGAATGTATCGAATTTCTTCGTTAGATTCACTCATTTGGCGGAAATAAAAACAATTTAAAATGGCGGAAAGTGTTTTACTTTTATTTTCTTTTTCTTAATATTCTATATGTATTGATGATGGATTAAAACCAGCCAGATACAAACAGTCTTTCACCAAAGAGATTTTCCTTCAATTATACAAACAAAACATGAATAAACTTTTCCCCGACCTATTATTTTATTTTATCCTGGTGATCCTGATCAGGATACTAGTATAAAGTTACCAAATTATTTTATTGTCATTGGTCCTTGATACGAGTGTAAAATTTTCTAATCAATCGGCCGTCTACAAGGTGTTGAAAATTACATTAAAAGATTCCGTTACATAGATAGATGAGATACATGTGAAGGAAATAAAAAGTTTAAAAGAAGAAGAACCTTTTGCATTTCCTTATAGGAATAATAATATATGAAAATTTTATAAATAAAATTTACATACTATCACCTGCTTGGCACAGACATTTAATTTCTAAGTGTGATTTAGAACAGGTAAGCTGACGCATTGTCTTGCGTGTTGGTGAACTTCAATGAGTCTACGAAATATCAATGTTTTCATTCACCGACGAGAACGTAAAATAAAGAAAGAAATTTATTGGTACCGGTGGAATACGCAATTTAAAAAAAATCTATCCAACCCGAATTGGGGAATATATACTGTAATATAATTTTATATAAAAATATCATTGTCATTCAAAATATATGTTTTATTACAACATAAAACACCGTCATCGGCGACGTTATCCAAGTAACTACAATTAGGATTTACCTTGAATTATCTTTAAAACAACTTTATTATATACCCCATATCGTCCAGTAGGTGTCGTAAGAGGCGTGAACGGGAAATAAAACAGGAGATGGACAGCAGCATCTTTCTGATAACTCCAAATAATAAAAATACTGCGGTTGCCAACTCGCCTGGCAAGCGGAGCAACTTTGGGAAACATCCCATCTATGCGATTCATGGTTTAGGCCTGTGTTAGAGAGGACTGAGAAATATAATGAACAAACATGAATATGCAAATAACGCCGCATTCCTCCTTACCTCCCAGTTGTGTCAAAAATAATTATAATACCTATTAAAAATTCATAAAGTTAAAGTTTGGGCATACCGCAAACTTTTTAAAGTTACATTCGTTATTTGCGGAGTGTTAAATATTATGTTAGTAATAAGCACTGGAGTAGTCTCCAGTTTTAATTGGAATTACTTTCTGCATTTTATTACTGCTTATTAGCGTAGTGGTTGAGCGTTTGTCTGCGTCACTGGGCGAATCTAGCGCAGACCACGACCGTATTTATATCTTTGTTAAATTTTGTATGTCAATAATTGTCCTGAGTCTGATTGATTGTTCACGATAGATAAGGTAGTGAATTCTGATACGCCGCCACTACAGCTTAACAAGTACTTTCTGTAAATTACAATATAATCACCACTATAAATTAACTGTTAAATACGTCACTCCCGTAGATAAAACAAATGACATAATTTTTTTTTAAGATATATTTTTTTAGAATCATATCGATGGTAAAAGAATGCTGTTGTCAAACATCCAAACTATCCTTGATCAAGAATTAAAATTCAGAAGCGTTGTCCCCTGGAGGACTGAATTGGCAATGCATACAGTTATACGACGTTTTTGCGACGCTTTTGTGACGGTGATAGTGCACGCAATTGGGGAAAGAAGGAAGTGATCTTCAAACTGGGTATGACACATATTTTTATATTACACGCGGATCTTAGGTTGTTGATGTTAAACTCTTTAATAAAATGGATTACCGCAAAGTAACGCCTGATTCTTTTAATTAGTACGTAGCCCATACTCTCTTGTAGGCAATTTTAATCAGAAAAGGCCACAATACCTTGCCACCTTTCACGGTGAAGTTGAAAGGCCACACAACTATCTCTCAAAAATAATTACTCATGTCAGACCTCACCTTTTAAACCGGAACAGTTTCAGTTTGAAGGTAAGTGTCGGTGAGAATACAAAATTTAATCATTGATAAATTCCTAAGAGAGTGTACAACTAGTGACTGCTGACGTTATGATATATCTATATGTAACCGGATCCTGCTACTGGCCGCATGAGGAAGTTTAAAATCGCCCAGGCTATGAAGATGGCTATGCTCGTAGTATCATTGCGTGATTTGTAACGAGGATATCTACAGCAGAACAAAAGTAATCGACAAAATCCAACTAATTAGTAGCTGTAGAGTTAACCGGCATCCAATGGAGAAGATAACTTTGAGTGGCAGCCTCACTGTAAGAACCAGCCTCTTACCGAAGTAAAGGGCGATCCACACAATCAGTGAAGTGAAGACCTGACTTGCCAGGCAGGTAATCGATGGATGCAGGTGACACAATTAAGTTAAGTTAAGAAAGAAATTTCATTCACTGCTACAAAACAAAACCAAGTCATGACATTATTATTTCATTATAGCCTATAAAAGTCTTCTGCTGAAAATAAGCCAACCATGAATTTCCTTATAGTATCATCAATATGGGATAGCCATAGCTGCCATGCTTGACAGACGGGTTGGCAGCCGTAGTTTTTTATAATTTTGAGTTGTTAAGAGGAATGCTGCTCATCTCTTGTTTCAGTTGCCCACCCACGGGATGATATGGGGTAGAGATATTTTTACACCAGCACTGCACGATTACGACATGAAATATACGGTAAATTAATATAAAATTAAATGGTTAAACGAACTCACCTTAAGTGAAGTTCAACCATAATTATACGAAGCCTTGTCCGAGACGTTCTTTACAACATGTAGTACGCCGTATTTTATACCAGTACCATCACAGTTATCAAGCTCCAAAAAACTTTTGGAACGGCAGAATATATGCACAACACTATATCCACCTGTACGTCAAATGCAATGTCATTATGTTTAAAGCAAGGGATTAGATGAGCAACCCTAACCCAGGAGGGGTTGGGAGTACTGTCTTGGACAAGGAGCTTGCATAATTATGGTTGAACTTCACTAAGGTAAGTTCGTTTAACCATTTAATTATACTCTCCTTGTCTGAGACGTTCTTTACAACATGTAGATCTTTGAAGCCAGGGTTGCGAATTATAATACCAATGAATGGCAAAATTTGCAATTTCCTTATTTTATATATAAAAAAATTTGAAGGTATTATATGTATATTACATATTTGATTTAATAACATAAAATAAATTATCTTTATTTTATAACATTTCTATATATCGTAAGGCCAGCTTCATTGCAAGAAGTGGCCCGTAGAAGAACTATAATTGTGAAAAAACATAATAATCTGGAATATCTGTTCCCGTTTAATTTAAGTTAATTTTAATTTAACATCTTATAACTTGAGAAATGCTTTTCTAAATGGGTTTTGTGAGTTAATGTTAAATTTATCAATATCTTGTATTATGCTTTCTATTAATTATTCACAGGAAAGGTTTAAGCTTCCCTCATTTATTTTTTCCCATGCAATCGCTGTTGAAGTGAAATTCTACCTTATATCTTAACTATACCTCTGAACTCCACTTGGAATAAATGTAATATTTATGAAGGACAATATTTAATAAATTTTATGACCTGTGAATCTTTATTGCAACATTTTGATGTTAATAATATAAAACTAACTTATTATTAAGTCTATGTTTATAACAAAAGCCAAAGTAAAAAATCACAAAAGCCCAGTAAGGAATTACATTACACTTACTGCAAAATTGGTACTATAGAGAAATAATAATTTTATAATTTATAGTATTTGACAAAGGAGTTCACTATGAGTATGAATTTTGAGTGCTATACTTTACAAAATGCTTCACTAATAGTACCTATGATATGTGTGAGATGCCTATGAGGTGATAGTAACATGTGAAATAGTAGTGTATGATTCTCTGTAAGGGGTGTTAATAATTTGTTATTTTATTCAAAATGAATAATTCGAATCTTTTATTTAACATGCCTTTGCACTTGAATCACATTTACCCCCCATGTGGACAACCAAAAACCTATGGTTCTATAAACTTAATTTTTGACAGCATATTAACAGCATAGCAACTAGTGGAAATGCATAGAAGAACCCCCAATCTAATATAACTGCCATGGTTTCTGGGTCATACCCAGAAAACGATTGTTCTGTGTAATAGTATTATTATTTCTTGGTACAAATTGATCAATTTTAGTTTTGACACCGTTTTATGATCTTGTTGAATACATTTGAAAGACTTCTTATGACTATTCTTTGTTTACTTGGCTCAACAGATCGATATATAATTTCCAATATTTTTCATTTAATTGATAGAATTGAATCCTCAATAATTAATGAAAGAGAACCTCTATCTCTCTCTCTATTAATGTATAAAGCAGTAGTTTTATCAACTCTGAGTAAAATTGTACACCATAAGTATTATTTATTTGTAAGTATTATTCAAAATATCTATATTATTGTTTTGTTTTAAAGGTTTTGTATTGTGTTCTACAATTTTCAAAATTATAAGCATATACTACTTTCATATCCAATAATAATATAAATCATATCCGATCATATCCAATAATAACATATGTAATTTTCACAATGAAGGACTATGACCCAAAAATTGTCTCAGTTCCAATGGCTTTTCCACCCAGTTGAGAAGTGTCCGTTTTATTTCAAAAACTTATGCTTTTAATTATTTTATTATTTGCAATATTATTCACTACCATCTAAGATCAGAAATTTGCAATTGAATATAATATATTACCTTCCATATACATATTATGCACATAATAGTTAAAAACACATCATTATTAACCTTATATTACTGCTAGCAACTAAATGGCTTATGCACAAATATAGAGTAGCTATTCATATCACAATTATGTGTATAAGTATTTTTCCATAACTTTACAGCAAATTAATTTGTTGCTAACATCTTTGGTAATCTATTTTATGTGTTCACATAACTCTATTGTATGTATGTTTACCACAGTTATTTTACTATATGAAGGTAATAATAACCTGGTAGGTATGAAACCCTACATAAAATAACTGAACAAAACATTTTTTTAAGATTACCATTTTTACTATGTACTTAACATATAACTTATATTTTAACTTGTCATAACATTTAAATACCTTATAATAGTAAAATTGTTTACTATAATCATTTTGAAATTTCTTTTTAATTGTTCACTGTACAATTGTTTTAAGTAGTGAATTTTGTAAGTTTTATATTTTTCTAAAAAGATATTTTATGCACCGCTGTAAGCCATTGATGCATTTTGCACCTCATTATTTTATTTAAAACCTAATGATGCTAAACACTGCTATCTTTCTTGTAACTTAGGTATATAAGCCACATACGCAGCTCGGATGCAACAATGTGTCTTTGTTTAAATTTAATTCATTGATCATGGTATGGCTAGAATGTGCCTAACAATAGAAAATTGCTCCATAGGCAAATTTTTGATTTCAATGACTTTCTTTTAAATAGTTTTATTACATCAATAATAATAATTCGGTGTTTACTTTCTGTTACCAAGTTTTTAATTATAGTTTGTTAATTTCTTAAAATTTACATTAAAACTAAGGTCATGAAAATTTACAGGCTAACTGTTGTCTTTTTATTATTCTTTTAATAATTTTATTGTAATTCCATCTGCTGGTGGACAATATTATTTTTTTTTGCAGACATGCAAAATTTGCTTCATAAGTTTTGTATGGAGCCCAGTAAATCCCAAGAGGATATAATTAAAATAATAGCTTATATTCAATCTTTCAGATTTTTCTAAACAGTTAGATTAAAATGTATAATCTTTAAGACTATTTAAACCTGTAACCTCTTGATATTCAATATCAGTAAAACGGTTCTCATATCACATCTTTTTCTTTCTTCCATGCCATATTTATCCATCCATCCGTTGCAGCCTATAAGTCCACTGCGGAACATAGGTCTCCCTCGACACAGAAGGTATGAATATTATGTAACTTTTTAAAAGTGTACATAATAATATGTAATAATATACTGTCTTTAAATTTTAACATGTATCTATAAATTTCATAATTTGTTTGGGAATTACAATTTTAAGGACTAGTAACTGACTCTCACCTTGAGCAACAGGGTAGTTTCGTCCCAGAATTCAGTTATTATTTCTTGTTCTGCCCATTTTAAGGGTCCTCAAAGTTATACATAACCTTAATAGAACCATAATTTAAGTTTATTAATAGCACTTTTCTTCCCAAATCAATTTTCTGATAAAATAATGAAAAGTTTAGTTGCAATCTCAGGGTATATAATTTCGGGACCTGCTGCCCTTTTAGATGTTTGGTATGTTGGAATATAATTTGCTATCTTGATGCGCAGCGATCATGTTCCTCATCACCAGTCATCATTCTTTATGTTGACAATTTTGGACTTTTTGACGGACCCCCTGAGACTTATCTGTAATTTTGTAACAATTTTTCATTATGTTGTACTCATAATATTAGTCACCTTTGTAATAAAATTATACCATTATTTATTTTTATTCTAAATCCCAGTACACAATGTTTTACTTTCTAGTGATAGCGCTTTGTATGTCAATTCAAAACCTGTCTAACCTCTAAGTGATAGCTCTAAGATCTGAATAGTTAACCACTATCCTCTAAGTGATAGCTCTAAGGTGTGAATAGTTAACCATGTCTATCTCTCTAGGTGATAGCTCTAATGGTTTAAAGCCTGCAGTGAATTCTTCTGAGTCCCAGCCCATCTTAATGTAATCCTTCAAGTGGTATCGCTTTATATGTCAATTCAAAACCTGTCTACCTCTAAGTGATAGCTCTAAGGTCTGAATAGTTAACCATGTCTATCCTCTAAGTGATAGCTCTAATGGTTTAAAGCCTGCAGTGATGTCTTCCGAGGTCTAGCCCATCTTAATGTCTTTCCTCTAATGGTAGTGCTTTATATATCATTTCAAAACCTGTCTGCCCTCTTAAGTGATAGCTCTAAGGTATGAATAGTTAACCATGTCTATCCTCATAAGTAATAGCTCTAATGGTCTGTATATAGCATTTTGTATAACTTATATTCTTAGATATTCTTTCCAACAGTTTTAAGTCCACAGTAATTCTGCCAGAAACCAGAAAATCCTGTCCCAAGATGTTGATGGCATTTTATTTCTTATTTTATTATATATACATGAACCCATATATATTCAAAGTAATAGTTCTAATGGTCTGTTTGTAGAATGTCCATATAACTCATGTAAGATATTTTTCCCAGCAGTTTTGCCCATAGTATTTGTTTTTGTATCTCAGTATTGCTTAGTATATTGTCCAACAAGATGGTGATAGTGTACAGCCTGAGTATTTTCCTTTCCTATTTTCCCAATACTGTATCAGCCTGAGTATTTTCCTTTCCTATTTTCCCAATACTGTCCCAAAATCACCTGCATGTACGCAATTTGCCCAATGACTATGATAAATGGCGATTGCCAAACTAAATACACAAAAGACGAATTGAACACGAAAGTAAGAAAAACATATTAAATATATCACTCCAATTTCTCAACGTATCTCTATATATATCTCAACCTACATTTATTGGTTGGAAATACCTATTTATTATTTCATATTATACGAGTGACGAGGTTATGTTATTAAAGCTTAATAGTGGATTTTCATTGATAATTAATCATACTTGTTATTAAGTGTTTCGATACACAGTGAATCTGACTTTATTAATAAGTGATTTTTTTAATTTTTACACGTACCTCCGAAACAAGATGATTCTTGTTTACCTTTAATCAGTTTGCTCCATTTTGAACATCTTCTTTTTCCAAAGTATAACCCAATCTTACCTCGCAAGCATGTAATAAATACAGTTGTGGTAGGTTTTGGATACAAAACATTTAATATTACACTAAACATATTTGATTTTTATAACAAAATTTATAAAAACACACCGTGACGGCTGGCAAAAAAAAACGTAATGACATTGCATTTGACGTACAGGGGATATAGTGTTGTGCATATATTCTGCCGTTCCAAAAGTTTTTTAGAGCTTGGATAACTGTGATGGTACTGGTATAAAATACGGCGTACTACATGTAGTAAAGAACGTCTCGGACAAGGAGAGTATAATAAATAATTTATTGGATTGCAGAAACAAAAGGCCACCGACACTAACCGAAAAGATAATTAAAAGAAACAAATATATTATATATTTAATATTTTTAACACTGCTGACAATAAATGTCACAAAAGGTAGGTTTTCCTTTGTGGCATATATATGGAGGAGCCCTATGTCACAGCACGAACATGTGAATGGTAATGATGACGAAAATCGCTAGTACAAGCGCTACAATTTGAAAAAGAAAACAGTGGCACTGAAACACAGTAAAAGCCATTTACTTCATGGCGCAGTCGCAGGATACTCTTTTCAGATAAGACAAATCTGCCCGCAAGCGTCAGTCAGCCGATGGCTTAATTGCTTGGAAAATTGCCAAGTGGGACGTTTTGTTTGGCTTAGTTATGGAACACCGTATTGCAAATTCATTATTTCGCTCCGGTGATTAATTTTATTTTAAACTAAACCTTTTATTAATATTTAGTTGAAAACTTTCAGATGGTTGTTTTATTTTATAAGTTTAACTAATATAAGATAAAAATATTCCAGTTGTTTACGTCTTAAATATTCTGTTTCAGAATTAACAGAGCCTTCATTTTGTAAACTGTGCCAAGAGTGAGTTTAATCGTGTTCGGAAACTATTATCATTCATAAATATCCCTGTTTATAACGTTTAAAATAGACAGAATAGAACATAGAAATAATTTTGCATAATTTCAAGGGGTTCTTAAGATTATTGCAATTGTTAAATAAATAACAAGCGGGTTTTGTTCATGCACACATATTCCTCTGTTTTCTCTTCGGATAATTACACTGGAGCAAGTATTTTTAGAACTTGTTAGAAATTTAAGAGAATGGAAGAGGAAGACATGCAATGTCGAGCCAAAATAACTTGAGATAAGGACAGTAAGATGAAGTTGTCGCTAGAAAAATGCTGCTCTCCATCATCTGTTTCAATTTCCCTCTGTCGCCTCTTACGATACCCACGGGATGATATAGGGTAGTGGTATTCTTACACCGTCAGTACACGGTATTAATCTTTAATCTGTCTCCATCACGGTTTGTCATATTTACTTTCATATACCAGTGATTATGTTATATCTAAAGATTTAAGTAATATTTTTTTGAAAGTAAACATAAACATACGTCAGTAAGTTTAACTGAACATCGAACGTGAGCTCGAGAGAAATGAAAGAGGCAAAAGTTAGCTATTGAAAATGTTGTTAAAGTTGGAAGTACTTGTCACGGCTGTAAGTAGAAATATAAGTATTTCTCGCATCGCAAATTGTACTCAATGTTTAAAAACAGAGTTTTTAGTTTGAAAGTGCAATAAATACTACGGGCAATTTTGCTACTCGCTAACTTCTATAGAATTTTATATTCAAGACTCAACGAAGCGTTCCCAAAGTTTTCTTCTTAATTTTAAACACATTAAATAATATAAACACCGTACAGAATATACATATTCATAAAAACAGAATTATTACTTTTTATTTTTCTAACACAAGTATTATTTATAATCCATGTAACTGTTTTGAGACAAATAAACATTTTCATTTTCATTTTCTCATTTTATTACTTTTAGGATTCTCTACCTCTACAGGAAAAACAGAGCCATTATAAGATTACTTCTTTGTCCGTCCGTCCGTCCTTCCATCTGTCCGTTTGTCTGATATCAAGCAAAGCTTACGCATACACTGGCCATTATAATCCTGTCCTGAGCAGATGGCTCGTATCAGTTAAGACATCATTATTATTATTGTTTGAAGACTTTAAGTAAATTTTCTACCAAGTTCTACTTGATAAATGACACAGGCGGCTCCGTGGCACAGTGGCTTAGCAACGAGTTGCATCGCTGGGAGCCGCAGGATCGAATCCCGCACGTAGCAAGTATTTGTATGGCCTACAAATATTTGTCCTTGTGCAATTTATGTTTATAAACTGCCTCTAAGATACTGGAGAAAATCATAGTTTTTTTTACTAAAACAGAAAAAAACTGATAAAAGTAAACTAAGACTAAAGTAATAGGCACTAATTAAGTTTTTACAAATTGAATATTAATTAGTCATTAAATCTTGATACATATGTTACAGGAAAGGCGAATTTGTCTTGTAATCTTCAAGAGCCGTAGCCTCCCTACGGCACATTAATACCGATTTTTTTGGTCAATATGTGTCAGACACGATAAAGACAGTCAAATTATTAACTAAATCTCGAAAAGGATCAAGTATCTAAACCAGACAATCTAAGTGTTTTCTAGGAGAGGCTGCTAGATTAAATAAAAAACTCGGAATCCTCGAAAAAAGGTATTTAACTGTTAGTAATTTTTAACTCCTGTCTCTAATTGTCACTGATTCCTTAATCAATCTTGACATAGTAAAATTCAGGATGTTGTCGCTGAGGTTTCTGGCTTGAATGACGCCACTTTGCACTCGATACTACCCAAATCAATTTTATTAGTTATCCATCCACCCATCCAAAAAGTCCATGCCTTCCCCAAAGATTGTACCAATTTGCTATAGTTGCCACACTTGGCAGGCAGGTTGCCAACCACAGTATTTATATTTTGAGTTGTAGTCAGAAGACTGCTTCTGCCAATCTCCTGGTTTGTTTCCTCTGGTTCTTTCAACACCCACGGACGATAAAGGGTAGTGGATATTTCACACCACCATTATAAGGTCACATCAGTCAATCGTGGACAAAATTTGCTTCGATTTGTTTGCCATGAAATCTACAAATTTAAGTGATGAAGTATTTGGCAATAAGATTGTGTTGTATAAATTAAGTGGCAATTGGCCATATAGCTCGAAGAACCGATAACAGACGGGGAAGTTCTGAGTGGCAGCCTCGTACTGGTACGCGAAATGTAGGATGACCTCGTAAGAGAAGCAGGAAGTCGATGGATGCATGTGGCTCAGGACCAAGCTATGTAGGAGAAACAGAAACAGAAACTTTTTATTCAATATAGATTATAAATAATACTTATTGAAAGTCACTTTTGTTTAATTACTGGTTCTTCGAAAAAACCTCCGTCCTGGGAAGAACCAGCAAGAAACCCAGGACTTTTTAAATAACAGCTTACAACCATGTATGTTACACAATTAACAACACAAAACTAATTAGAAATAGTTTGGTAGCGATCACCTCATTCCCAGGGGTTATCATCACCATAAATTCTTAATATTATAATAACCCTTTTATACAAACTTTGTTTAATAAATTTTGAATTTTGAGCAGGTAAAATTTTGTATTCCTTGAGGATGTCCTATGTATAGGAGGACTTGTAAGGGACTGACGATGATGACCTATAAAGTTACAGTAGTAGTAACAGCCTACTGCTGGGTATAGACTCTACCCTAGTTTTTGCTTGTTGAATCTTTATGTTATTCAAACTGCTCTATTGTGTGTTGGCAGACTTACGTACTCGAATCCCGAGATATATATATATATATATATATTAATTTTCAGACATGCACTTTCCACGATATATTATAATTTTACGCTAACACGTGATAAATAAGCCCTAAAAACAGTCGAATTGACCTATTTGTACTACAACCATAATATAGCCGCAGCTTACCACGTTAAACTATTTTTTTTATTGGATAGGGTGACAAACTAAACTTTTAAAAGCATAATTAGCATATTTAGCATAGACTTAGAATATACTGGCGTATATTCTAAGTCTATGCTTTAGTAGTACCTTCAATTTTATTTCAAATTAATTTTATATTCCGCATGTAGCGAAAAACTTGTTTCTCAAACTTTTCGCCTCCTTGCCAAGTTTAATAACATTTTATGATGTAGCTAACAGTAAAATAACGAACATTAGGAAATATTTTCCATTAAGTAATTTTATTCTTTTTAATTCGATAAATAATAAAATTGGATCGTACGATGTTTTACAAGAGCTTATATTATTGATTGTGTGTGTTAATTGTTTTGTAAAGACATTTATGTACCTTTTTATATCTGATAGGAATACAATATAGTCAACCTAATATGAAGAGCTTTGATAGCACAGTGGACACTGTGGCCTATAGACATCTACATAATATGTCCTCGATTAAGAATCAAAATACAGATGCATTGCCGCCCCTGAGGGCCAAAATCGAATGCCTTGTTCCCATTAATGAGCGTCTCCAGTTCTCTACATTCACCATTAGAAACACAGCGTTATCTGTTTCACGTTGATATTTTGTGGTAGCACGATCCTACTTCTGACCATGTAGTGGCGGTGTAGGAATATCCACTACCCCTTATCATCCCGTGGGTGTCGTGAGAAGTGACAGGGGAAATAAACCATGAGATGGGCAGCAGCATCTTCCTAATAACGACTAAAATCTTTCTTTCTTTTTATTTAATCACACTAACTGTTTAATTAATGTAAATTTTAAGTATAAATTTCTTCAATCACAGAGTAGCGGTCTTATCGCTCTGAAGCGATTTTCCAGACAACCCTTTTCCGCAAAGTACTGTTCGGAAGGCCGGTTAAGGGAAGAGAAGGCGGGGAAAAAGGCCACAATACCTTGCACCTTTCACGGTGAAGTTGAAAGGCCACACAACTATCTCAAAAATAATTACTGTATGTCAGACCTCACCTTTTAAACCGGAACAGTTTCAGTTTGAAGGTAAGTGTCGGTGAGAATACAAAATTTAATCATTGATAAATTCCCTAAGAGAGTGTACAACTAGTGACTGCTGACGTTATGATATATCTATATGTAACCGGATCCTGCTACTGGCCGCATGAGGAAGTTTAAAATCGCCCAGGGCTATGAAGATGGCTATGCTCGTAGTATCATTGCGTGGATTTGTAACGAGGATATCTACAGCAGAACAAAAGTAATCGACAAAATCCAACTAATTAGTAGCTGTAGAGTGTTAACCGGCATCCAATGGAGAAGATAACTTCGAGTGGCAGCCTCACCGGTAAGAACCAGCCTCTTACCGAAGTAGGGCGATCCACACAATCAGTGAAGTGAAGACCTGACTTGCCAGGCAGGTAATCGATGGATGCAGGTGACTCAATCAAGTTTAGAAAGAAAGACATTTCATTCACTGCTACAAAACAAAACCCAGTCATGACATATTATTATTCCATTATAGCCTATAAAAGTCTTCTGCTGAAAATAGGCCAACCATGAATTGCCTTATAGCATCAATATGGATAGCCATAGCTGCCACGCTTGACAGACGGGTTGGCAGCCAGTTCTTTATAATTTTGAGTTGTTAAGAGGAATGCTGCTCATCTCTTGTTTCAGTTGTCCACCCACGGGATGATATGAGGTAGAGATATTTTACACCAGCACTGCACGATTACGACATGAAATATACGGTAAATTAATATAAAATTAAATGGTTATTAAACACCAGTGAAGTTCAACCATAATTATAGAAGCTCCTTGTCCGAGACGTTCTTTACAACATGTAGTACGCCGTATTTTATACCAGTACCATCACAGTTATCCAAGCTCCTAAAAAAATTTTGGAACGGCAGAATATATGCACAACACTATATCCACCTGTACTTCAAATGCAATGTCATTATGTTTAAAGCAAGGGATTAGATGAGCAACCCTAACCCAGGAGGTTGGCTGGGAGGTTGTCTTGACAGGAGTTTGTATAATTATGGTTGAACTTCACTTAGGTAAGTTCGTTTAACCATTTAATTATACTCTCTCCTTGTCTGAGACGTTCTTTACAACATGTAGATTGAAGCCAGGGCCGAATTATAATACCAATGAATGGCAAAATTTGCAATTTCCTTATTTTATATAAAAAAAATTTGAAGGTATTATATGTATATTACATATTTGATTTAATAACATAAAATAAATTATCTTTATTTTATAACATTTCCTTATACACGTAAGGCCAGTTTGATTGCAGCAGAAGTGGCCCGTAGAAGAACTATAATTGTGAAAATACACAATAATCTGGAATATCTGTTCCCGTTTAATTTAAGTAAATTTTAATTTAACATCTTATAACTTGAGAAATGCTTTTCTAAATGGGTTTTGTGAGTTAATGTTAAATTTATCAATATCTTGTGTTATGCTTTTTATTAATTATTCTGCAGAAAGGCTTAAGCTTCTCTCATTTATTTTTTCCCATGCAATCGCTGTTGAAGTGAAATTCTACCTTATATCTTAACTATACCTCTGAACTCCACTTGGAATAAATGTAATATTTATGAAGGACAATATTTAATAAATTTTATGACCTGTGACTCATCACAGCTAAGCTTGTTACTAGTTTTGTAAATTTTTGTAATCTCAAATCTTTATTGCAACATTTTGATGTTAATAATATAAAACTAACTTATTATTAAGTCTATGTTTATAACAAAAGCCAAAGTAAAAAATCACAAAAGCCCAGTAAGGAATTACATTACACTTACTGCAAAATTGGTACTATAGAGAAATAATAATTTTATAATTTATAGTATTTGACAAAGGAGAGTTCACTATGTATGAGTATGAATTTTGAGTGCTATACTTTACAAAATGCTTCACTAGTACCTATGATATGTGTGAGATATGATAGGTAACATGTGAAAAGTAGTGTATGATTCTCTGTAAGGTGTTAATAATTTGTTATTTTATTCAAAATGAATAATTGAATCTTTTATTTAACATGCCTTTGCACTTGAATCACATTTACCCCCCATGTGGACAACCAAAAACCTATGGTTCTATAAACTTAATTTTTGACATATTAACAGCATAGCAACTAGTGGAAATGCATAGAAGAATCACCCCAATCTAATATAACTGCCATGGTTTCTGGTCATACCTGCAGAAAACGATTGTTCTGTGTAATAGTATTATTATTTCTTGGTACGAATTGATCCATTTTTAGTTTTGACACCGTTTTATGATCTTGTTGAATACACTTGAAAGACTTCTTATGACTATTCTTTGTTTACTTGGCTCAATTTCAGATCGATATATAATTTCCAATATTTTTCATTTAATTGATAGAATTGAATCCTCAATAATTAATGAAAGAGAACCTCTATCTCTCTCTCTATTAATGTATAAAGCAGTAGTTTTATCAACTCTGAATAAAATTTTACACCATAGGTATTATTTATTTGTAGTAAGTATTAATATTAGTGTTAAAATATCTATATTATTGTTTTGTTTTAAAGGTTTTGTATTGTGTTCTACAATTTTCAAAATTATAAGCATATACTAATTTCATATCCAATAATAATATAAATCATATCCGATCATATCCAATAATAACATATGTAATTTCCTCACAATGAAGGACTAAGACCCAAAAAATTGTCTCACTTCCAATGGCTTCTTTCCACACAGTTGAGAAGTGTCCGTTTTTATTTCAAAAATACTTTATGCTTTTAATTATTTTATTATTTGCAATATTATTCACTACCATCTAAGATCAGAAATTTGCAATTGAATATAATATATTACCTTCCATATACATTATTATGCACATAATAGTTAAAAACACATCATTATTAACCTTATATTACTGCTAGCAACTAAATGGCTTATGCACAATATAGAGTAGCTATTCATATCACAATTATGTGTATATTTTCCATAATTTCTAGCAAATTAATTTGTTGCTAACATCTTTTGGTAATCTATTTTATGCATCTGTTAGACATAACTCTATTGTATGTATGTTTACCATAGTTATTTTACTATATGAAGGTAATAACCTGGTAGGTATGAAACCCTACATAAAATAACTGAACAAAACATTTTTAAGATTACCATTTTTACTATGTACTTAACATATAACTTATATTTTAACTTGTCATAACCTTTAAATACCTTATAATAGTAAAATTGTTTACTATAGTCATTTTGAAATTTCTTTTAATTGTTCAATGTACAATTGTTTTAAGTAGTGAATTTTGTAAGTTTTATATTTTCCAAAAATATATTTTATGTAAATTGTAAGCCATTGATGCATTTTGCACCATTATTATATTTAAAACCTAATGATGCTAAACACTGCTATCTTTCTTGTAACTTAGGTTATACTAAGCTACATAATACAGCTCGGATGCAACAATGTGTCTTTGTTTAAATTTAATTCATTGATCATGGTATGGCTAGAATGTGCTAACAATAGAAAATTGCTCTATAGGCAAATTTTTGATTTCAATGACTTTCTTTTTAAATAGTTTTATTACATCAATAATAATAATTCGGTGTTTACTTTCTGTTACCAAGTTTTTTAATTATAGTTTGTTAATTTCTTAAAATTTACATTAAAAATAAGGTCATGAAAATTTTACAGGCTAACTGTTGTCTTTTTATTATTCTTTTAATAATTTTTAATTCCATCTAATGGTGGACAATATTATTTTTGTTTTGCAGACATGCCAAAATTTGCTTCATAAGTTCTGTATGGAAACAGTAAATCCCAAGAGATTCAATCTTTCAGATTTTTCTAAACAGTTAGATTTAAATGTATAATCTTTAAGACTATTTAAATCTGTAACCTCTTGATATTCAATATCAAAGTAAAACGTTCTCATATCACATCTTTCTTCCATGCCATATTTATCCATCCATCCGTTGCAGCCTATAAGTCCACTGCGGAACATAGGTCTCCCTTCGACACAGAAGGTGGATGAATATTATGTAACTTTTTAAAGTGTACATAATAATATGTAATAATATACTGTCTTTAAATTTTAACATGTATCTATAAATTTATAATTTGTTTGGGAATTACAATTTTAAGGACTAGTAACTGACTCTCACCTTGAGCAACAGGGTAGTTTCGTCCCAGAATTCAGTTATTATTTCTTGCTTGTTCTGCCCATTTTAAGGGTCCTCAAAGTTATACATAACCTTAATAGAACCATAATTTAAGTTTATTAATAGCACTTTTTCTTTCCCAAATCAGAATTTTCTGATAAAATAATGAAAAGTTTAGTTGCAATCTCAGGGTATATAATTTCGGGACCCTGCCTTTTAGATGTTTGGTATGTTGGAATATAATTTGCTATCTTGATGCGCAGCGATCATGTTCCTCATCACCAGTCATCATTCTCTTATGTTGACAATTTTGGACTTTTTGACGGACCCCCTGAGACTTATCTGTAATTTTGTAACAATTTTTCATTATGTTGTACTCATAATATTAGTCACCTTTGTAATAAAATTATACCATTATTTATTTTTATTCTAAATCCCAGTACACAATGTTTTACTTTCTAGTGATAGCGCTTTGTATGTCAATTCAAAACCTGTCTAACCTCTAAGTGATAGCTCTAAGATCTGAATAGTTAACCACTATCCTCTAAGTGATAGCTCTAAGGTGTGAATAGTTAACCATGTCTATCTCTCTAGGTGATAGCTCTAATGGTTTAAAGCCTGCAGTGAATTCTTCTGAGTCCCAGCCCATCTTAATGTAATCCTTCAAGTGGTATCGCTTTATATGTCAATTCAAAACCTGTCTACCTCTAAGTGATAGCTCTAAGGTCTGAATAGTTAACCATGTCTATCCTCTAAGTGATAGCTCTAATGGTTTAAAGCCTGCAGTGATGTCTTCCGAGGTCTAGCCCATCTTAATGTCTTTCCTCTAATGGTAGTGCTTTATATATCATTTCAAAACCTGTCTGCCCTCTTAAGTGATAGCTCTAAGGTATGAATAGTTAACCATGTCTATCCTCATAAGTAATAGCTCTAATGGTCTGTATATAGCATTTTGTATAACTTATATTCTTAGATATTCTTTCCAACAGTTTTAAGTCCACAGTAATTCTGCCAGAAACCAGAAAATCCTGTCCCAAGATGTTGATGGCATTTTATTTCTTATTTTATTATATATACATGAACCCATATATATTCAAAGTAATAGTTCTAATGGTCTGTTTGTAGAATGTCCATATAACTCATGTAAGATATTTTTCCCAGCAGTTTTGCCCATAGTATTTGTTTTTGTATCTCAGTATTGCTTAGTATATTGTCCAACAAGATGGTGATAGTGTACAGCCTGAGTATTTTCCTTTTCCTATTTTCCCAATACTGTATCAGCCTGAGTATTTTCCTTTTCCTATTTTCCCAATACTGTCCCAAAATCACCTGCATGTACGCAATTTGCCCAATGACTATGATAAATGGCGATTGCCAAACTAAATACACAAAAGACGAATTGAACACGAAAGTAAGAAAAACATATTAAATATATCACTCCAATTTCTCAACGTATCTCTATATATTTCAACCTACATTTATTGGTTGGAAATACCTATTTATTATTTCATATTATACGAGTGACGAGGTTATGTTATTAAAGCTTAATAGTGGATTTTCATTGATAATTAATCATACTTGTTATTAAGTGTTTCGATACACAGTGAATCTGATTTTATTAATAACTTATTTTTTTTAGATTTTACACGTACCTCCGAAACAAGATGATTCTTGTTTACCTTTAATCAGTTTGCTCCATTTTGAATATCTTCTTTTTCCAAAGTATAACCCAATATTACCTCGCAGGCATGTAATAAATACAGTTGTGGTAGGTTTTGGATACAAAACATTTAATATTACACTAAACATATTTGATTTTTATAACAAAATTTATAAAACACACCGTGACGGCTGGCACAGAAAAACGTAATAACATTGCGTTTGACGTACAGGGGATATAGTGTTGTGCATATATTCTGCCGTTCCAAAAGTTTTTAGAGCTTGGATAACTGTGATGGTACTGGTATAAAATACGGCGTACTACATGTAGTAAAGAACGTCTCGGACAAGGAGAGTATAATAAATAATTTATTGGATTGCAGAAACAAAAGGCCACCGACACTAACCGAAAAGATAATTAAAAGAAACAAATATATTATATATTTAATATTTTTAACACTGCTGACAATAAATGTCACAAAAGGTAGGTTTTCCTTTGTGGCATATATATGGAGGAGCCCTATGTCACAGCACGAACATGTGAATGGTAATGATGACGAAAATCGCTAGTACAAGCGCTACAATTTGAAAAAGAAAACAGTGGCACTGAAACACAGTAAAAGCCATTTACTTCATGGCGCAGTCGCAGGATACTCTTTTCAGATAAGACAAATCTGCCCGCAAGCGTCAGTCAGCCGATGGCTTAATTGCTTGGAAAATTGCCAAGTGGGACGTTTTGTTTGGCTTAGTTATGGAACACCGTATTGCAAATTCATTATTTCGCTCCGGTGATTAATTTTATTTTAAACTAAACCTTTTATTAATATTTAGTTGAAAACTTTCAGATGGTTGTTTTATTTTATAAGTTTAACTAATATAAGATAAAAATATTCCAGTTGTTTACGTCTTAAATATTCTGTTTCGGAATTAACAGTACCTTCATTTTGTAAACTGTGCCAAGAGTGAGTTTAATCGTGTTCGGAAACTATTATCATTCATAAATATCCCTGTTTATAACGTTTAAAATAGACAGAATAGAACATAGAAATAATTTTGCATAATTTCAAGGGTTCTTAAGATTATTGCAATTGTTAAATATATAACAAGCGGGTTTTGTTCATACACACATATTCCTCTGTTTTCTCTTCGGATAATTACACTGGAGCAAGTATTTTTAGAACTTGTTAGAAATTTAAGAGAATGGAAGAGGAAGACATGCAATGCCGAACCAAAATAACTTGAGATAAGGACAGTAAGATGAAGTAGTCGCTAGAAAATGCTGCTCCATCATCTGTTTTTACTCTGTCGCCTCTTACGATACCCACGGGATGATATAGGGTAGTGGTATTCTTACACCGTCAGTACACGGTATTAATCTTTAATCTGTCTCCATCACGGTTTGTCATATTTACTTTCATATACCAGTGATTATGTTATATCTAAAGATTTAAGTAATATTTTTTTGAAAGTAAACATAAACATACCTCAGTAAGTTTAACTGAACATCGAACGAGCTCGAGAGAAATGAAAGAGGCAAAAGTTAGCTATTGAAAATGTTGTTAATGTTGGAAGTACTTGTCACGGCTTTAAGTAGAAATATAAGTATTTCGCATCGCAAATTGTACTCAATGTTTAAAACAGAGTTTTAGTTTGAAAGTGCAATAAATACTACGGGTAATTTGCTACTCGCAACTCCTATAGAATTTTATATTCAAGACTCAACGAAGCGTTCCCAAAGTTTCTTCTTAATTTTAAACACATTAAATAATATAAACACCGTACAGAATATACATATTCATAAAAACAGAATTATTACTTTTTATTTTTCTAACACAAGTATTATTTATAATCCATGTAACTGTTTTGAGACAAATAAACATTTTCATTTTCATTTTCTCATTTTATTACTTTTAGGATTCTCTACCTCTACAGGAAAAACAGAGCCATTATAAGATTACTTCTTTGTCCGTCCGTCCGTCCTTCCATCTGTCCGTTTGTCTGATATCAAGCAAAGCTTACGCATACACTGGCCATTATAATCCTGTCCTGAGCAGATGGCTCGTATCAGTTAAGACATCATTATTATTGTTTGAAGACTTTAAGTAAATTTTCTACCAAGTTTTACTTGATAAATGACACAGGCGGCTCCGTGGCGCAGTGGCTTAGCAACGTGTTGCAGCGCTGGGAGCCGCAGGATCGAATCCCGCACGTAGCAAGTATTTGTATGGCCTACAAATATTTGTCCTTGTGCAATTTATGTTTGTAAACTGCCTCCAAGATACTGGAGAAAATCATAGTTATTTTACTAAAACAGAAAACTGATATATTTAAAGTAATAGGCACTAATTAAGTTTTACAAATTAAATATTAATTAGTCATTAAATCTTGATACATATGTTACAGGAAAGGCGAATTTGTCTTGTAATCTTCAAGAGCCGTAGCCTCCCTACGGCACATTAATACCGATTTTTTTGGTCAATATGTGTCAGACACGATAAAGACAGTCAAATTATTAACTAAATCTCGAAAAGGATCAAGTATCTAAACCAGACAATCTAAGTGTTTTCTAGGAGAGGCTGCTAGATTAAATAAAAAACTCGGAATCCTCGAAAAAAGGTATTTAACTGTTAGTAATTTTTAACTCCTGTCTCTAATTGTCACTGATTCCTTAATCAATCTTGACATAGTAAAATTCAGGATGTTGTCGCTGAGGTTTCTGGCTTGAATGACGCCACTTTGCACTCGATACTACCCAAATCAATTTTATTAGTTATCCATCCACCCATCCAAAAAGTCCATGCCTTCCCCAAAGATTGTACCAATTTGCTATAGTTGCCACACTTGGCAGGCAGGTTGCCAACCACAGTATTTATATTTTGAGTTGTAGTCAGAAGACTGCTTCTGCCAATCTCCTGGTTTGTTTCCTCTGGTTCTTTCAACACCCACGGACGATAAAGGGTAGTGGATATTTCACACCACCATTATAAGGTCACATCAGTCAATCGTGGACAAAATTTGCTTCGATTTGTTTGCCATGAAATCTACAAATTTAAGTGATGAAGTATTTGGCAATAAGATTGTGTTGTATAAATTAAGTGGCAATTGGCCATATAGCTCGAAGAACCGATAACAGACGGGGAAGTTCTGAGTGGCAGCCTCGTACTGGTACGCGAAATGTAGGATGACCTCGTAAGAGAAGCAGGAAGTCGATGGATGCATGTGGCTCAGGACCAAAGTAGGAGAAACAGAAACAGAAACTTTTTATTCAATATAGATTATAAATAATACTTATTGAAAGTCACTTTTGTTTAATTACTGGTTCTTCGAAAAAACCTCCGTCCTGGGAAGAACCAGCAAGAAACCCAGGACTTTTTAAATAACAGCTTACAACCATGTATGTTACACAATTAACAACACAAAACTAATTAGAAATAGTTTGGTAGCGATCACCTCATTCCCAGGGGTTATCATCACCATAAATTCTTAATATTATAATAACCCTTTTATACAAACTTTGTTTAATAAATTTTGAATTTTGAGCAGGTAAAATTTTGTATTCCTTGAGGATGTCCTATGTATAGGAGGACTTGTAAGGGACTGACGATGATGACCTATAAAGTTACAGTAGTAGTAACAGCCTACTGCTGGGTATAGACTCTACCCTAGTTTTTGCTTGTTGAATCTTTATGTTATTCAAACTGCTCTATTGTGTGTTGGCAGACTTACGTACTCGAATCCCGAGATATATATATATATATATATTAATTTCAGACATGCACTTTCCACGATATATTATAATTTTACGCTAACACGTGATAAATAAGCCCTAAAAACAGTCGAATTGACCTATTTGTACTACAACCATAATATAGCCGCAGCTTACCACGTTAAACTATTTTTTTTATTGGATAGGGTGACAAACTAAACTTTTAAAAGCATAATTAGCATATTTAGCATAGACTTAGAATATACTGGCGTATATTCTAAGTCTATGCTTTAGTAGTACCTTCAATTTTATTTCAAATTAATTTTATATTCCGCATGTAGCGAAAAACTTGTTTCTCAAACTTTTCGCCTCCTTGCCAAGTTTAATAACATTTTATGATGTAGCTAACAGTAAAATAACGAACATTAGGAAATATTTTCCATTAAGTAATTTTATTCTTTTTAATTCGATAAATAATAAAATTGGATCGTACGATGTTTTACAAGAGCTTATATTATTGATTGTGTGTTAATTGTTTTGTAAAGACATTTATGTACCTTTTTTATATCTGATAGGAATACAATATAGTCAACCTAATATGAAGAGCTTTGATAGCACAGTGGACACTGTGGCCTATAGACATCTACATAATATGTCCTCGATTAAGAATCAAAATACAGATGCATTGCCGCCCCTGAGGGCCAAAATCGAATGCCTTGTTCCCATTAATGAGCGTCTCCAGTTCTCTACATTCACCATTAGAAACACAGCGTTATCTGTTTCACGTTGATATTTTGTGGTAGCACGATCCTACTTCTGACCATGTAGTGGCGGTGTAGGAATATCCACTACCCCTTATCATCCCGTGGGTGTCGTGAGAAGTGACAGGGGGAAATAAACCATGAGATGGGCAGCAGCATCTTCCTAATAACGACTAAAATCTTTTCTTTCTCTTTTTTATTTAATCACACTAACTGTTTAATTAATGTAAATTTTAAGTATAAATTTCTTCAATCACAGAGTAGCGGTCTTATCGCTCTGGAAGCGATTTCTTCCAGACAACCCTTTTCCGCAAAGAACTGTTCGGAAGGCCGGTTAAGGGAAGAGAAGGGCGGGGGAAAACGCGCGACAAGGTACTTAATTTTATAACCGAGTGACCCTTACGAATATGCGCGTGTAGTAAAATAGTAAATGTTAGATATTTACGAATGACAATCGGTCAAAGTAATGCATTACCACGCATTCTGAATTTAAAAGGACAGAATTTTTGAGATTTTTCGAATTAATTTTTCTTCACCATTCGCCTATATTGCTTATTTTGAACCTTCTCTGCAAATTTGGCCGTGCATTGCAAAATAACCCCGTATAGAATCTACTTCCTTCGTATCGTTAGAGGCAACAAAGAAAATGAATCTATTGAAAGTTTATGTTCATAGTTTAATAGTCTGTAATGAATGAGTCAAATACTTATTTTTAAAACTACAATAATATTCTCATTTCTACCTTTATAATTCAATAAAACTTTAATAGTTTTGAGTTCTACATTTCTTAGATTCTGTAAATAATGACGTCAATACATTTCCTGATACAAGATCCGCAAGATTCGTTCCCTAAGGGAAGACTAACAATTACGACGCGGAACTGAATTCTCGGCGGAAATAATTTTGATCAGAAATAAAATTGTCAACCCGTAACGATTCCTAGTCTCTAATTGCGGATATCGTTT
The DNA here is from genome assembly GCA_029286625.1 of Parnassius orleans. Lineage (NCBI taxonomy): Eukaryota > Metazoa > Arthropoda > Insecta > Lepidoptera > Papilionidae > Parnassius > Parnassius orleans. The sequence goes on along the minus strand of JAGSMP010001072.1, from coordinate 48,315 downwards.
ATTGTTTTTCAAAATAAATTATACAGCGCTGTATCTGTTGACGTTAAAATTAATTTATAATATTAAGGCCTATTTTCAATCCTCTGGTAAATTTATTTTTTGCGCCTGTTATAAATAAAATTTTATAATATAGTATTGCTGAACTTTGTGAACATATGGCGGCATTGCATGCACTTTCGTTAGCTTGTGACTCGATATTTGACACACCCGCAAGAGACAAGAAGTTATCTATGGACATAACGTGGAAGTCACCCGTTATGTCGTGATCTCGCCCGCATCACACCGCCAATTATTATTTCATTCCGCAATATCTTTGTGATCATCGCATTATAAAGTCGCCTTAGTGGAGTGCTATTCAAGCAATGCAAGAACGAGAAATGTGGAGACCACGGTAAGTGTTTTGCATGTATCTTTGTTCTTACTTCACAGGCTGTTCCAGAGACAATCCGCATTTTGTATTTTTTAAGATCATATATAATCACCGCATTATTATTTCTCCCGCATATAGCCAATAAAATTTACAGTCCACTTGCTCTTTTCTAACCATTATTCATATGTTGAAATATAACATAAACAAATAAAAATTATACTTGTATAAAGAAAACAGTTTAATTGTTTTACTTTTATAAGCAGTCAGGTTATATTTTTTTTTAGATTTATTAGCTTCTGACTTTTATTCCCAATCACCTGCCTTTTAAAATTTCCGTTTCCGTTACCAAAACAGCTTATCAAAAGTCTACTGATGAACATGGCCTCCCATAAGCTACCTTATAAGTGGGATAGTTGTCTCGCTTGAGACGGGATGGCAACCGCAATTTTTTATTTTTCAGTTGATATTAGAAAGACGCTGCTGATTCCCACTATCACTTCTTTTCGACACCCACAGGGCAATACCGGGTATTGGATATTCTTACACCACCACTACACGGTATGAACTTTAGCCCTTTAAATTCACTGCTCCATCCATCACCCCATTTCGTCCAACAGATTTTGTAAAAGGCGTCTATAGAATATGATTATCTATCTGGCTTAGGCCAGGTATAAATTGCCCTAATCGGCAACAGGCAGCAACACTATAGTGTTAAACGTCTGTTACTGTAATCGTAAACCCACTAAGGCTCAAAAGTGCTCAGCAGTTGTCATTTACAGGCTGATAACGAAGAAAACGAGACACATGACACTGTTCTTATTAGACTCATCCATACTTACTACGCTGTGCTGGTGGGTCAGTGAGCGCTGAGTGGATAATTTTCACGTTTAATGCTGTTCCTTATTCAGTTTTTGAGATCTGAGTTCAGCATAATTATATGCTGTAATATATACTGCTATCAGTTACCTGTCAGAGTCACGTACAGATTGAATTAGTGTTAGCGTTACATGTGGCACTTATGTGATGCCCTAAGATGCCACTTGTGGTCTCCTATAGTTAATTAATAACTGATATATTTGTAAATTCAACCAAGATTACAAATATTATGTAATTTTGTTGGCTCTAGCACAGACGCAGAGAATCCTGCCTCTTTGTAGAGTGCCATTCCATCCACCAGTATATATGATAGTTAACCCCTTCATCTCAAACTTGTTAGTTGACACTTTGGAGATAATTTTTCATATAAATAATGAGGAGATTGCGAATTATTTAATGAATGTACGAAACAAGCATATTTAGTTTTCTGGTGTGACCCATACTTAAAATATTATTTTTGAAGGATATGGAGTTATGTGGTTAGTCTTAAGTATGTCAAAATAATAACGCATTTACGTATTTTGAACCATTTGTATTCTTCTACAGTTTTTGTGAGAGGCAAGGACCATATACCAAGTCGCAAGATATTTGGTTTTAGAAAAGAACGAATTTTGTTAAGAGATTTTAAAGACCCAAAACGTTTTTCTATATTATTGCTGTGCACGTGTTGTACAAACGTTAAACGTTAACGAAGTATAGTAAGAATACCGGTGACGGTAGCATCGTAAAGGTGTGACACAATGCTCAGACCGATACCACCTTTTTGTCAATACTGCAAATTCGAACCAATTAGTCCGCAAGTTCTTAATGTATACTGCAAAAGGATTATAATAATTAGTTATGGTATTTATAATATTAATAATATAATAAAAGTAATTAGCTGTTATTTTACGTCCGAATGCAATCTTCAAAGCAAGAGTGAATAGGCTATTGAGCTTTGTCATTGCGTTTTCCCAGAAACATTATCATTTACCCACAAGGAGTATAGTTATTATACACTGGCTTATAAAATTTAAAAAATAATTTATAGTTTTAAATTCTCGTAATATTCCATAATCTTCAAACTTATGATAATAATGATTAGCCTTACTTGTTGTGGAATTCAAGAACGCTCATCGGATTTGTCAATTCACTATATAACAAAGGGATTCAGTTAGCTGGACTAAAAATTCATAACTAATAGCTGAAAGTAGCCAGGATTAAATATGACAAGAGGTTGAACGCTTTGGTATCCCAGTGACTTTGAGCGCAAGCGCTCAAAAGATCGGAAATTTTTTTTTTTTAATTCAACACATCAGACAAATGTTTAAGTTCTTCCATGAGAATAAACAATGGAATACTACCAAGAGACAACAATCGCAAGTATAAACATAGAAAACAAAAGGGGCTAATTCTGTTACCGCAAAATTAAAAATTCCATCTAATTTAGGTTCATCACTAAGCAGCGCTTACCAAAGAGAAGAGTGCTACAGTAATTGTGTTTGCAAATTAACCCAAGGCGTTAATTGAGATTGCGACCACCGGGGCGGCTGACTGCTGCGGTGAAAATATTGTTCCATTATTTTATGATTCACAAAATAATGTACAATGTATAACCCTAATAAATCCATTACATAAGTGAAAGGTAATGAAGAAGATTGTAATCATTTGTTATGTTTACGAACACTACACATTTAAATAAAACTAGTTTTTACGAATTTTATCGGTATGTTAACTTTTTATATTCCCAACGTTTGGTACTTTACTGGGGATTGGTGAGGCGACATTAGGACGTCGAACACCTTAGTCCCCTCCTCACCCGTGAGCATGGCTCTAAAGTACTGGAAACGTCGGGAATATAAAATAAGTTATAAGTAAAGAAGAAGATTGTGTTTAGATATTAGTAACTATAGCACGCATAATATACGTACATACACACATAAACACACACGCCTGTCATCTAGAGGGGTAGGCAAAGACTTACATTTGGCACGATCCTGACACACACTATATCTACGTATACATGCTCGTCGGTTAAGGGTACTCGTAATCTGGCTCATTTTCAACGTATCTCCAATTTGGTCGATAAACCTTCGTCTAGGGTATCCTTTTCCAACCCTGCCGTCTGCCGAGCACGCATGTATAGAATTGAAATTGTAATCGTGGAGAAACCTGCGTGAGTCGAAAATTAAAAAAAAAGTTATGAAGACTTGTGATGTCTCTTAAGGGTCACTTCATACAAAGAGGCGATGCAACGCGACGATGTTTGAAGAGACCAGTGGTTTTGTACCATGCAGCACGACGTTACGAGACGCATCGCAACGTCGCGAGGCGCATCGTGTAGTTGCTGGGTCACGCGTCTTCGATAAGGTGCATCCCGCTTTGCATACCGCCCTAGCGCGACGCTGTGGGCGTTTTCGAATTATCTCAATAAAATGTCTATTTTGTGTAGTAAATAAAGTTATATTTTTGCATATCTGAGAAGTTCCCAGTTGAGGTAATTGCGCGTTGGCACTTTTTTAGCCAAAAGCTCTGTGGCCTATGCCCAGTAGTGACATGTATGTAGGCAGCTACTTTATTAGTTTTAATGGGGCAATTATGCTTTTTGTTTCATTTATATTTTCGGAGATATTACTTTTTTGTTTTCACATTACCGTAAACATTAACGGTAGCAAAGATTCGAAAGAATAAAACTCATCATCGTTATAATTACAATCTATCAAAAGTTCACCGAACTGAACATAGGCCTCCATAAATTGTTAAATAGTCTGGATATTTGCTATAGTTGCCACGCTTGGAGGGTTTGGCAACCGCAGCCTTTATTATTTTCAACTGTTGTCAGGAAGATGATGTTGCCCATCTCCTGTTTGTCTTCTCTGTTGCCTCTTAGGACACACAGGAACGACATGAGGTGGCGGATTCGCACTTTAAAGAACCCATAGAGATGGGAAGGGGGCTGAGGTGTTTGACGTCCTGATGTCATAGTTTACGAAGACTACAATCAACTTTTAACTAATAATGTTTGGTCCGATCTACGCAGGACGAGCGTACAGTATCTTGAAGTCTTGCAGTAGTATGCTTGGGTTTGATTTAATTTTATTAATCATGGGATTCAAGTAGATGGTACCACCCAGCCATCTTCTCTATTGAAGTCAGGATTTTTTTTAATTTCAATAGCCTCACGAATCATTTTTGGTAGGAATTGCTGTTCTATTGCGAGGATTTTTGTCTATCATATCTGATATAATGGTTGGTAATGAACATGTTGACACACTTCAGACTTCCCGGAGCGTCGGTGCTTCACGTCAGCAAAATGTTTTTCTACGCAAATTTTTATGGAACTTTCTTCCAAAGATTTGTACAAACCGCCTAAATAAAAATTAAAATGTAATGTGATTTATTAAAATTTATTACATGTGTAGTATTCATCATTATAGAACTGCATTTATGAAACTTTGAAGTCTACTCGAACGTAGGAAAAATATCAGATTCTATGGTGCCAATCAATATTAAATGGGACCAATGATATGAATCAAATATCGCATATAAGACCATGAAATCATCATTATTTTGTCAAAACTAAATTAACTTTAATTATGATGAATGTAAATAGTAAATAATAAGAATAAATTTTAATTCCAAGACAATGAATCTTTCTTATAGATACATCGGAAGACACGTTCAATATAAAAATGTAAATGTTTCTAGACATATGATATTAATGCAATTCTGAAAAACTTATGTATTCACGTGTTCGTAGTATATTATATATATGCCAAATATCAATCATCTAGGTCAAATAGTCTTTAGGAATTCAAAAATTCTTTGACAAACTGACGAGAGACACAGACGCCGAAGTGACTCTAAAAGTGATCGATTTTGCTAAATTTGGCACGCAAAAGCATTTAATGATGTTTCTAATTGAAGACCACGCGAGCGAAGCTGCGTAAAGCTAGTAAATAAAAACAGTATATAGTAGCACATTATAGTACAATATTTGTATTTTGCAAAAGTAAGAAGACGAGGTAAACTTCTGTTGAAAAATATAACCTCTTCTTGAAAATCATACTCTAAGATTTTTCCCATGCAGTACAACATTGCTATCGGCACACATCGGGCACATTCCGCCCAATTTTCAAACTATTATCCAAAATAGCGGAATTAACATAGTGAACCTAGTAACATAAATCCTATGTAGCGTAGCACCTTAACTGAAGAAACGTTTTAAAGTTTTCCGGAGAGCAGATCAAACCAAAAAATGGTTTATCGGCGCTACACAAAGTCAGATCTGGTTGTGTTCTGATAGTGATCGCTTTTGCTTAATCATCACAAGTGGTAATATTTAAAAATTGTACATCCGACTTCAATATAAATCATTAAGGATAACTGAAAACTACTAGTCAGACCTTGACCAAATATATGGCACCACATGAGAAGCACCAGCTTTCAAATAAAAATCATCAAAATCGGGTCACCTAGAAAAGTTATGAGGTAACACATAATAATGAGGGTGGATTAGTGTACTGGCCACCAAGAAAATAAACACATACTAAATCAGTAATATTTTTATTTTTCTACATAATCACCATCAAGTTCAATACACTTTTGCCACCTCCCTTCCAAGCATTTAGACCGTTGAAAAAATGATTCTTCCTTAGAGTCAAAAAATATGTCTACAGCTGCTTTGACCTCGTCGTTTGTCGAAAATCTTTGACCTCCCAAGTGCTTTTAGGTTAGGAACAGAGAAAAGTCTGATGGTGCCAGATCAGGTGAATACAGTGGATGCGGTAACAGTTCAAAGCCACAGTTGTGAATTTCAGCCATTGACTGTACTGACGTGTGAACACGGGCGTTATCTTGATGAAACAGGACTTTCTTCTGAGCATTCCTCGACGTTTTCTTTATTTCCTCTCGTAAACGACGTAGGGTGCAGTAGTAATCAGAGTTTATAGTCTGACCCTTTCAAGATAATCAATCATAATCACACCTTTCGAGTCCCAATACTGCTATCACCTTATTTGCCGACAAAATCGACTTAGCCTTTTTAGGGTGGTGAACCAGGTCTTCCACTGTTTTGATTGTTGTTTTGTTTCCGGTGTACAGTAATGAACCCATGTTTCGTTCATAGTAACAAAACGATTCAAAAAATCATCTGCATCGGCTTCAAATAACTCCAAACAGTCGCGTGAAATAGTCAATCGCGTCCTTTTTGTTCAACTGAAAGCAGTCGCAACCCACCTCGCAGACACCTTGTGGAAACTCGTTGACAATGATGTTTTGAGTTCGTTCATAAGAGATGTCATAATCTGGCTATCTCTCTCTAATTTTTAATCTGCGGTCTCCCATTATTAAATCAAGTACTTTTAATATTTTCGTCAGTAGTTGACGTCGAAGGCCCAGAGGGTTCATCTTTCATCTCTCTACCACGCTTAAATTCTGCTATCCATTTTTGACGGATGAATATGACAGAACACAATCGCCTAATGTACTGACCATGTCATCATGGATGGCTTGATGATAGCCCTTCTTATGGAGGTATTTTAATGACGGCACGCTGCTCGATTTGCTCCATTCGCGGAAATTATGTCCGATTACTTTGTTAATAAATTTATAAAATCACAACTAATTATCGCACACGTTTCGAACTTCACACAATGAACTAGTCTGAACTGAACTAAATAATGTGGGTAGATTTGATTTTAGAATTGAATGGATCTGTGTTAGGCCGAGTACTTTTCAATCCACCCTCGTAAAAACAAAAAATACAGTCAAATTCAGTACAGGTAAATTTTTGAAGTTGGTTGAAAATCGGTTGGATGGATCGATTGTGGAGTGAGTCAGAGAGTGAAAGAAGACTTTATCACATATGACACACCTTTAGCGCTGTCTTTTAGAAAAAGAATACTAGTGCTTTTAACAACCACTAATATTTCCGTTAAGGCCGTCATTTAATAAGACGCGTATATGAAAACGTTACCTCACACGCCGGAATTGTCAAGGGAATTAGTTTTAAAGCGGGGAGAATTTTAGAAAAACAATGTACGTCCAACCTCGATGATATCTCGGGTACAACACTCTATCTATAGGTACTGGCTGGCATGAGCGCTTGAACTTTAGTTTATTTTTTCATTGTATTATGTTTTAACCCCAGATGAAAACAGAGCGGTGTGGTTTGTAGTGTATTCTGTGTCTGTATATATGTGTATCTGTGTATCTGTTTGTCTGTGTGTGTCTGTCTGTCATCATAGCTCCTAAACGGATGAACCGATTTTGATTAAGTTTTTTCGTTTGAATAGTGTCTTAACCGAGAGGAATCATCAGCTCATTTTGTTTCGGGGGTTTTATAAATTTTCAATTTAAGTTATTAAAGTAAATGATGTCGTTACAAATACATGCATTTTCTTTCCATCTAAATGAAAACGAATGTATTTGAACAGCTCTAAGATAAAACTAAGAGGAGTTAAATCCTCTCTATACTAAACAACACTGGTTACTTTCCGGTTTAAAAAAATAAAAGCTCTGAATTCTTTGTGTTTCATATTTAGCTAAAATGTTTTTCTTTAATATTTAGGTTATCTAGAAACGTAAGTTATTTAAAAAAAATATTATAACAACAAATAATGTAAGCTTAAGTTACGCAATTAGAGACAATTATTCTCTTTAAATGAAATATGGTGACTGACAACTAAAATTTTATTAGTAGTGGCAAGAATTGAACCTGGGTTGGTCAAATTACACCTGTAAAATTACAGCCAGTGTATAGCCCCCTGAGATTTCATATTATAAAGGTAGTGAATTAAAAAAAAGCAGTTTGGCTGTGTCATTCACACGGCCGTGTGTTTAACGTGAATACGCCTTAAAATGGCGGCGCTATCCTCCGCCGCGCGCGATGCCTCACAGTCCTCCCTCAACGTAACGAATTTTTGATCATTTAGCTATCGAGTGGTGTAATTAAATTTGGTTTGATGAAAAAATTGATTAGATGTAGCTGCAAAACCAAACTGCATCCCTTTTCGTTATCATAAGTTTTCTGAATTGAACTGAAGAAATTTAAAGACGTATTCACGTCAAAACTGTATTGCAACGTGCTCAGCGGTTAAGAAAAACGTCCTGTGAATGGCTACATTTAAAAGATAAAAAATATTTGTACAATTAAAACATTAGGGGAGCATGTGAAGTCCATTAGCGCTCAATGAAGTATGTTAAACTCTTCATTACTGTTACTTTCAGCTCGCCCTAATGGAATTAGGTCTTCAGTGAGAGGTTTGTATACCGTTTGTTAACTTTAGAATAAGATCGTAACAATCAACCTTTCCCAAGTTAGGAGTATTTTATTTCAAGTTTCAACTGAATAGTAACGTAGCTCTCATTGTTGCCACCTGGGGCCGCAATATGCCCCCTCCTCCAAAGCGAAGATTTCTTCATTTAATTCATTTAATTTTAGTAATGCTACATGCATTACCAAAATTAAATCAAAAGCGAAATCAGTATTAACAGAATAGAATTGAATAAAGTAGACCATTTTTATTCAATATAGATTTATTGAAATTAATTTTATTTTGACCACAGATTCGAAAAATAAACCTATTTCCTGGAAAGAACCAAAAAACCCATCGGAAATTTTCCACAGTAATATTTATTTATTTATTTAAAATTATACACAAATGTGGTATATAGGCGGACTTAATGCCTAATGCATTCTCTACTTCCTTGGGATGATGCAGAGATAGAATAAAGTAGGTGTAATAAATAGTTTATATGCGAATACTAAACTAAAATAACAAAAAATAATACATGGAAATAAAATACATAAGATATAAATGGTACATCACAAAAATATATAAAATAAATAATAAAAAATAATAAAATGAAAAAAAATAACTAAGATAATAAAAATATATAATTATAAGTACGTATTATAATGTCGGATAGATATAACCTACAAAGATATACAAATATATAATCAATAATATATATATATATATATATTTATTTATTTATTTAATCTTTTTACATCTACCTTATACTAAGGGATATAAGGGCGGACTTAATGCCTTGTGGCATTCTCTACCAGTCAACCCTGGATGATTTGAGAAGCTGGCAGGTGTAACAATCACTCCATAAATTAATAAATAAGTTAAAATATTATATCTAACAACAAAATGCAAATAAATAAAATATTTTTAAAATATACAAACTTAATATCTACTTTGTAATAAAGAAAGAATAAATAGTAAATATATAAACGGATACTTATATATACAAAATCTTTAAATAAATATAAAATAATATAATATAAAAATAAAATAACATGATGCATATTAAAATACATAATATACAAAATATCAATTACAAAGCGAAGAGAAAACAAAAGTCGGATAAATCAATTCCTGTTAAAGAATTCTCGAACTAGTCTTTTAAAATAATGTTTGTTACTGGTTTTTTTTTATATGAACAGGCAGGGCATTCCAGAGCAGTATGGACTGCACAGTAAAAGAGGAATTAAAGAAACCACTCTTATGTGGTGGAATACGAATTTAAGACTATTTTGGGGACGGAACTCTATCATGAGTAGAATATTGGTACTGAAAGTTATCCTTAAGATAAGAAGGAGAATTTGGGTCATTTAAAATTGAATATAGTACTTGTAAAATTCGGGAGCTACGCCTTTGACGAATAGAAAGCCATTTAAGCTTAGAACGGTACTGGGAAGTATGGTCATACTTACGTAAGCCGAAATGAACCTAATGCAATTGTTAAGAAGGCGCTCCAACTTATCGAGAAGATATTGAGATAAATCTAAACACACATCCGCATAATCAATAATGGGTAATATCAAAGTCTGGATAAATAGAAGTTTAGTTTTAAAAGGCAGAAAGTTTTGAGACGGCAAAGAGAACGTAAGGTGGCAGTAACTTTACGGCTAATTTCAGCAATTTGAACTCCCCAGCTTAAGGTATGGTCCATATGTAAGCCAAGATTTTTAGAGATTTACAAATGGCAGCAATGTTCCATTGTAAAATACGGGAGAAAGATCGTTATTAATCTTGGCTAATATTCTGCTACTACCTAGAACCATTACTTTACACTTGGAAGGGTTAACTGAAACCATGTCTGTATGACCAATCTCTTATGGCATCAAGGTTGTGGTTGATTTTGTTAATATTATCATTAAGGCATTAACACTAGATTGCACATAGAGCTGAAGATCATCTGCATACAGATGGTACGAACAGTTGAGAACTGAAGTGATAGAATTATATATATAAATAAACTGTTACTATGATGATTCTGCCAATTTATTGATTAAGTGTTCCTGAACCTTCATCTTGAACGCGTAATGATTGCTGGCCGTCCTGATTTCGAGAGGGAGGTTCCAAGGAGAATTAGCGTCAGTAGCCTAATGGCAGGGTGCGAGCCATGAACTCGAAAGGTAGTGGGTTCAAATCCGCCATTCGACTACTGTCGTGAACCATTCTAACACAGGCATTTTAAGCTTACCAGAAGTGATTAAAGGGAATATTAGTAATGTTTAATAGCATTACTAGTATTTAAAAAAATAGATTGAATGTGGAAAGAAGAATGAACAAGTCCAGAGCTATGGGAGGGACATAGGAGAAGAAGGTTGTTCGTAGAGCGGAGGTTTCTCTCATGACTAGCGCTAAGCAACTGAAAACAAGGAGATAAGTAGGAAGGGGAAGTTGGAGACATCAAGATAGAATAAAGGGTGGTGAATGCACGCAAACTACGGCGTTGACGAATAGGTAACCATTTTAATTGAGATCGATACGTCGATAATGAATCGAATGCAGTTATTCAGAAGATGTTCATATTTGTTGAGAAGATCTGCATTCAGGTCGAAATAACACATTGCCATAGTCAATTAGGGGAAAATTAAACTGCACAAGCATTGTCTTAATTTCAGATGGTAGAAATTTTTATGCGATAGAGAGAACGCAGGTACCGGTGACTTTCTGGCTAACGGTCATGGCTTTTTAACTCAAAGTGGAATCAATTAATAAACCTAGATCCTTCAAAGTAGAACACAATTGAATCTCAGTACTATTAAAAAAGATAGGAGGACAGTTCGGGACAGTTCGGTACCAGCTACCAGTTTATATTTAAAGCAAGAAAAAACGCATAGGGAAGTGATAGGAAATTAGTGAAAGGAAACATTGCACTCTTATGGGGAAATTTCAAAGATAAATTGCTGTTTTATTTCTTAAAGTATCTTCCACCACCTATGAATACAGTCCACATATGTGACGTCAGGACCGGGACCACTCCAAGAGGACCCGTAATCTTAGTCGTCTAACCTTTCTTTTGAAAAAGGGCGGCGACCGTCCTTGTATGACACCGGGGTCGCAGCCACCTCGTTGCTCCTGAACCCAACGTGGTGTGATTTCAGTTTCGGTAGAACGTCTATGAAAGACTAATCCAGTCGCTCAGAACTTCCCGAACTGTCCCTTACTTTCAGGAGTGCGGAAACGGTACTATGACCGCCTAAAGCCAGACTGCAAGGGACTTAATAAGTTATTACAGGAGATAAACCGAAAGTTGCTTGTGGACACAGGCCTCAAGGACCTTGGATAAGAAGGAAGGATGGATACAGTTCAGAAATGATTGGGTAAAGTGGGATTTGGGATCTTTGTAAGGGAATAACGTAAGCCTTACGCCACAGTAAAGGAAAATCACCAGAATCCAAGGAAAACTTAATGATGTGCGAGATAACTGGGAGGATATGGTCAAGTATATAGATAATCATCCGTCGGCTGATGTTGTCTCATTAGATTTAATGGAAAGGATTTTCTTGATCTCATCCACAGCTACTGGAGAAAATTGAAAGAGATCAATGTCGGGACGAGGTAAACCCATTAAGTGTTCAACAGTAAGACGCATGGTCTGGTGATCAAGAGGACTGTTGGAGACAAAATAAAATTAATATCGTCTTCTGAAACTCACAACGGTGTGATTTACTGATACCTATGGTTCCAAGGAACTTCCAGATATTAGCAGGGAAGAAGATGAGATTTCAAGAATAAATCGGCATTTGGCGTTGCGTATCATCTGATTGCACCGATTCCTTGCAACTTTATAAAGAGTTCAGTTTTGATCACATCGATCTTTTGAAATTTGCCGAAAGCCCGATCTCTACATCTCATTGCATTGAACCCCAATCGTCATCCATGGCACAGTTGGACGCTTGAACTTCACTTTTTTAATGGGAGCATGTACATCATATAATCTAAGGATAGCTTCATTCCAAGCCCCAACCTTTTCGTCCACAATGGGTGCAAAAACCACGCTGTTCCAGTTTATTTTGGATGCATCCATATAAAGCTTCTCAACATCCGAACGACCAAAACAACGTATGTGAAGAGTTTTGGCTGGAGGCTTAGGACATTTTAGACGTGACGTAAGAAAGGAAAATGAGGTCATGATAGGAGAAAGCAAAAGTGTTGAACATAGGAGAAGACAAGAGAAGGAGGAGAGATTAAGTCAAGCCAGTATCCTCCACATCAATATTGTGGTGAGTGGCTTGTAGGTAAAATGGAGGTCAACTGACTGAAAATTTGAAGGAGCTTAGAGGAACGGGTTGAGTGGAGTCAGGTACAGGTATTAAAATCGCCCATGATAATGTGATGTGAGTATTCCGACCCCAAGGATTCCAGAATAGTTTCAAGACTGAGAAGTAATCGACAGAAGGAGGACAGTAGACAATACCAAGTACCAATTTAGCTCCTTTATGCAAACTTCAAGGAAAGAAATTTGCAGATGCAGTATAATAGGGGGAGAAGAAGCTAGAATTTTATAAGAGAAGTCACAACGAAGATAGCGACCCCACCCTCTCCTATCAACTCGATCGTTGCGTATCAAACTGAAGCTAGAGCGAGGTTAAGAGGTAGAAGGAAGATGGGGCTTAAACCAAGTCTCCGAAATCAAGACGGCATGAACATCAGCGTCAGAGAAAGCCTCAGTCAGATCACTGTAGTGACTAGGTACGCTGCATTAATGTGGCAAACATTAAACAAGGAGCGGGATTGATCGAATTTATGTCGCACAAAACCCTTAGCGTTTCAGTAATAGAATAAAATAGAATAGAATAATTTTTATTCAGTATAGATTACATGTGTAAGTCTTATTGAAAGTCATTTTTACTTTACCACTGGTTCGAAAACAAACCTCTGTCCTGGAAGAACCAGCAAGAAACCCAGCGGGATTTTTAAAGTAAATTTTACATTAATGGTTGTACAAACTATTTAAGTACAAAATTTATTTTAGAAACTGCTGGAAGCGACCACCTTATTCCCAGGGTTATTATCAACCATATATTAATTTATACTATAATAACCTTTTATACAGTTTCAGCTTAACAAAACATTTAAACTTGGTAATAGAGAGCCTGTACACTTTCCGGGACCTTGTTGTAATAGCGTATACATTGCCCCAAGAATGAATTACTAACTCTGTGGAGTCGAGAAACTGGTATCACTAGCTTGTGTTTGTTCCTAGTGTTTAAAGAATTTATATCACTTTTTTACTAAAACTACCTTTGTTTTTGTGAACATACATTAAATTTTCGTAAATATACTGAGAGGCCAAGTTAATATATTTATTTCTTTAAATTTTCTCTAAGAGACTCTCTCGGTTTTAGGTTGTAAATAGCTCCAATGGCCCTCTTCTGTAAAACAAAATAGTTTCTGAATCAGCCCTATATGGGGCTCCACTGAAGCTTTGCGTCAAGAGTGATGCCAAGAAAACAGTGGATTCAACAGGGCTCAGTTCTTCCCATTTAAAGACACATTGGTATCCAAATTTTAACATTCGTTGTTGTAAATTTAACACATTTAGTTTTATTTCCGTTTAAATGTAGATTATTAACGTTAAACCAATGCACTAATTTTGATATAGCATTATTCACTTCGTCACATTTAAATGATTGACGTTTAAGTTTAAAAATCAAGGAAGTATCATCAGCAAATAATACTATACCATGATTATCCTACAAGGGAAGGTAACTCATTCATATATACTAGAAAGGAGGAATAGAATCGAGCCCTGAGGGACACACACATTAGTACAGGTGACCCGGAAGAACTTTTACCATTGATAATAACTTTCTGTTCTATTACTTAAATATGAAATAATAAGTTTAAGCGCTGTGTTCTTGACACCATAGTACTGTAGCCTTGATTAATGTCTCATGGTGAACACAGTCGAAGGCCTGGAAAAGTCACAAAATATACCCAAAGCATCCTCCGAATTCTCTCATGCACAAAAATATGTTTAATAAGCTCAACTCCAGCGTCAGTTGTCGAGCGACCCCTGTAAAACCGAATTGATTTTATGTAGCAATTTATTAATATTAAAGTAACTTAAGATCTGATCTAAAATTATTTTTCAAAAATTTTACTAAATGTTGGTAGCAGAAATCGGTCTAAAATTGCGGGGTCTAATGTACTGCCAGATTTAAATAAAGGTATGACTTTACTTTGTTTCATTAAATCATGAAACACACCAGATTCGACGCTTGTATTAAATATAGTGGCTAGATAAGGTGCTATTATATCTATTATAGATAAAATAACTTTAACGGAAACCCCATAAGTCTGTCGTAACATCAATAGTTTTAAAATATTTAACGATATCTTTGACAATACTCTATGGAATTTAAAAGTATTTGAACAAGTTTTACATTTTGTTTAAGCAATGATTCGGCGACAGTAGGAGAAGAATTTAATGATTTTGTTGTCAAAAAGGAACATCAGTAAAATGTTTCAAAAGCCATAGCAACTTCTTGATCAGATCGAGTTAAATTATTGTCAATTGAAAATCCGAGTTGCGTGGTTTGACCTTACCCGTTTCACTATTAATTATTCTCCAAGTTTTAATTTTGTTACATGCAGTTTTAATTTTGTTACTTAAACGTAAAGCCTTAGCTGTGGAGCACACTTTTAAATATTTTAGAATATGTTTTACATAATCTCTAAGTATAACACTAGTATTATATGATCTTTCATTATAAAGCTCGTATAACTTTTTCCTACTTTTATAAATTCCTACTGTCGCCCATTCATTAAATGATTTGTGACTTAAAAGAGAAAGTTTTAGAAGTAAATATTCTACTAAATTCACAAGTTATAATTTTAAATAACATACCATACAAATAATTAGCACTATTTTTAAATGAAAGTGATGGAAGTCTTTTATTATATTACTTAAACCTCTCCAAGCGATGGTCATTTATTGGAACAAACACAACTTTTTATCTGTTTTTGTGTATGTAAGGCAATGATACCAACTTTCCACAGTGATCTGAACTTAAATTTTGAATAATTGATTTATGCAAGGGCTTAACATCTGTAAAAATGTTATCTATACAGGTCGCACTAGGCTAGCAATACGTGTTGTTTCTAAGAATAAATTAACAAGAATATACGATTTAAACAATGAGCTAAACTTAATACTAATGGAAGAAGTTTCAAGGAGATTGATGTTAAAGTCTCCACATATTACAACAGACTTGTTCTGTTTACTAAGTTTGAGCAATACTCTTCCACAATCCTTTCAAAATAGTCATAAGTGCACATGGGGGTCTGTAAACACTTACAACAATGAGGTGCTCGAGCTCGACACACATTTCTACAGTTCGCTCAACAGAGAGGCTCACAGTATCCTTACGTTCTTTATATAATAATGATTTATCTGCTATTAAGGAGCCACCACGTAAACTTTTTCTCTATTGAAGGAAATGACCACCTAGTGATTTCTGAAATTAAAGATCTCAAATCAAATTATCGTTAAAATAATTCGAAAAGAAACCCGCAAAGAATGTAAAATCTGAGTAATAGTAATAGAATAGATATTTAATTTATAAAAGGAATGATATGAAATAAGAATTAATGATTTTAAAACAATGTTTGTTACCTGTCACGAACATTGTTTTAAATAATAGAAGAAGAATAAGTAGAAATAAATAGAAGAAGAATAATAGAGCAATAACTGTCATTTGATGAACAAAACTCGTTGGCAGAAAGAAAAGAATCATCATCGGAACTCATCTATATGTGATAGATATATATATATAATATAGACCTAAATGATTTGCCAAACATCCCTGCACCACCCGCCAGCTAACACACTCAAAAATTAAAAGACAAATATAATACACAAAACAATAAAATAAAAATGATTTGCAAGACAACTACAACTAAAGTACATTAAGATTACTGATAATAAATAACAGAACTTATAACAAATAGAAAGTATCATAGAGAAGTGTCTCATAGACCACAAATATACTGTGTCCAAAGGATTTTGTATCAATGGTCATGTATTAATAAAAAATCTTCCCAGCGACAAAATTAACTTGCACTATGCAGAGGCTACAGATCTATTAATCTATGAACAAAATATAACCAAAAAAGACAACTTAATACAAAAACAAAGTAGAACTTAACCTAAAATATAATTAAAATTTAACAAGCACAAGTTTTAATAAATAATGTAAAACGAATAACTATATTAATATTATAAATTAAGTAATATAAAAACATATGTAAATAAATCAGAAAGAAGCAAGCTTAAGGTTACATAAAAGAAAAGCAAGTTTTAATACGGTGGATAAGTAATAATACTAAGTAATACTATTACGTGTTCACTTCATGAATGCCGTTACCTCCCGCCGCTCTCCTCATACTGCGCCTCAAGCGTCGCCCTTATAGTACCGATAGCAACGCTGAAATATATCTACTACGTCCATTGTTTGTGCTTCCGTGCGATCTCTAGTTTGTTACTATTTTTGTTATTGTTTTTGTTAGTGTTAATTTTTGTTTCTGTTGACTTTTTACTTTCGTTAATTCGTGATAAACACAGAATGGGGTGATGGCAGTGATACAGAAACGAACGATTGCGATAAAATAACTGGTATCGAAGTTATGGATGCGTAAATATCTACGTACCAGTTTTTGTTTGCGCCTTTAGAATAATTCATTTAAAATTATACATTTTAAATGAAATATTAATTACTATAATAAAATATTTTATTTTATCGGACACGTTTCTAATCAGTGTTATTATTTTACTCACTAACTAAATAAATTATTTAATAATAAGCATTTTATCAACTTGCTTGCCTTCCATTTCTCTGTACAGAGCAACAAACTAAAAATCGAACTTCTTACAATTAAATACTTACAGTAATAGTTTTGTAAACGGTACCGTCAGCTGTGACGTCATAACGGTCGACGACGGCAAACTGAAATGAACGCGTAATACAATATTGAATAAATTTAAAGTTGTAGAAGGAAAAGGAGAATTAAGACAATGAAACGCAATACTGCGTTGTTATTTACGGCTTAGAATTGTGTTGCGACGATAAAGATTTCCTGCAATGCGCTCGCCTCCAGTTGAGGATCCAGCAGCCGCATTAGGTTTTTGCAAGAGTAATCAGCTCATCTAAGGTAGTGACTTTATGCTGGGATCCGTCTGCAACTCACCACAATTACTCCATCTTGGGTCCAGCATGCACGCATGCCAAAATGCTGACGGGTTTGCCAAAACAGTTTGCCGAGACTTTGTCAAGAACTCCTTTACTAAAACTGGACAACCTTTCAATCTAGACTTCGCCTTCCATACTGATGACCTGAAGTAAACGCTAACAAATCGTACTAGGATTGGCCGGAGACGATTTTTGGTGGCTAATTCAATCCTGTGGCAGACACTAATGCAAGATGCTGTGATGTCCTTCATTTCCATTTTTGGATTATACTCAGTACTGTAGCCTTGCATTCCTCCTTCTCTTCAGCAATACCCAAGAGGAGAGCCTTTCGTCTGTGCCTGGTCTTAATAGCGTCAACCTTATGGGAGCACTCATTAATTTGTTTACGGAGCATACCAAGCATAGAGAACATGAGTTCACGGAAAGTTTGAAACCTCAGCCACCTTTGCAATGTGTCCTTAGGGTCCCCTGCCCGTGTGTAACTCTGCTTCCAGTTCGACCATCCTTTTGAAAAGCATTCCTCCAAACTGTTCTGTACAGTTCTAATCTCATCAAGTTGAGACATTGTGTTGTGCCAAGATATATGAAATCTAAGTGTGTGTAATATGCTGGCAGGTGGTGTATTTAAATGGAATAAATTCACATATACACAGTTGTATAAATGTGATTACCAAGAAAATGGTGTTAAAATGAAAATGGTGTATTAGCACTCCAATATGTAACAAATTATGTAGAATATTGTATTATTTAAATTAAAATACAAATTAAAATTTTATGTATGTGTTAACTTTTTCTTCACTTACCGCCGAAAATATTATGCAATACAAAATAGGTGCAGAATTATTTAAAGAAATAAGATGTCTCCTTTTCTAAGTAGAGTTCCGTGGGGGTAGTAACCACCCTCCTATCAATTTCTACTGCAAATCAGCAGAGCGTTCACTGCTATTGTCTATATGCAGTGAGGCATTCCATCTTAGTCCTGAAAGCTGACAACACATTTGTAGTATTTTAGCCTTAACCATCAAATACTGTAAGTTCATTTTCACTCAATTTTATCAAAAAACATGACTGACGGTATCACATAAGCATTGTATGTATATTCTAAGTTAAGATATAAATCTATACCGAGAATATGACCACAAAACACATATACCCAGCATAAAATTTGAACGATATTCAATATTCCTTCATTTTAATTTATCGCAAACTAAAAACTCAAAAGCAAAATCTCTGCAGTATAATACTGCAGCTTTCATACTTAATCCTCGCTTTATCCTTCCACATTCTGTTTGAAACTCGAATTTTTTTCCTATTGTGGTAGAAAGAATTGGATGAATTAAACCATGATAAGGCGTGAAAACCAAAGCCTATTCGTTTTAAAGTTACAACAAAATGAATTATGAAGTAAAACTCAGTGTAGTGTGTGTAGCTAATATTTTTAAAGTACCCATATTGTCATCCCGTGTCAAGAAGACAGAGGAAAACAAAAACAAGAAGATGGGCAGCAGCATCCTGATAACAACTGAAAATAATAAAACTGTTGTCAACCCGGCTGTCAAGCGTGGCAACTATGGCAAGTATCCCTCTACAAGGTTATGGGTGAGACTTACTTGTATGTTACGGGACTTTGATTCACTGTTAATTGATGTTCATGATGATGAACCAAAATATTAACAAATGTCTAATCTTATTAAAAAGTTATAATAAATCAATATAAACCTAAAATATTAAGAAACATAATAATATTTAAGATTGCACTCTCTCGACTGACTCGAACGGTCAGGCCGTAAATTATTTTTTTTATTTTTATTCATGGTTTCTTTTTGCTCCTCTGTAAAAAGGGTAGTAACGGACACACGGCCTTGACCAAGTGTGCCCGCAAGAAGAAGAAAAGACCTACAAAGATGATGATGATGATGATGATGAGTTGAGGAATTTTCGTGAAGACGACAGGTGTTAAGTAGGACTGCTTTTGTATAGGTGTAATAGTGGATTTGGGCATTTGAAGTATATTGAGGCTGGTTTGAAGGGTCTTTGAACTACACCAGTTGTGGATATGATGATGGGAACGATTTGTACGGAGTTTACTTGCCATTGTCTTTTATTTCGATAGCCAGGTCTACATAATTTGTCCTCAGAATGTGTAGTAATGAGGTTGTGCGTGTTGCAAACTGCTATGTCTATTAAAAACAGATTTTTAATTTTGTCTATTATTGTTATATCCGGTCTATTGTAATGTATAGTCTTGTCTGTTATAATTGTCCTGTCCCAATATAATTTAACAGAATTACTTTCTAAAATAGTGCTGGGAGTATATTTGTAATAAACGATTTTTTGAAATGAATGAATGTTTGTGAGCTAGGTTTTGTGGATAACAGCAACTTGGTCATGTCTATGTTTGTAGTCTGTTTGAACTATAGATTTACATGCCCGGTAATATGTTGAATTGTTTCTGAACTATTGTGATATCGTCTACATATGTCAGTGGGTAGGTTGGGAATACGAATTGTGGTTTTTATAGTTACGAGTATCAATCACTTGATCCTGAATAGCAATCACAAAGCCTCCGTCTCTGGAAGAGCTCGCGACAGCCACTGTTTGACGCTTGCCTGTCGACATGTACTAGATTGAGATCGGCAGGTGCCACCATGCAGAGACTTTGTGACCACAAAGCTATTTTCTGTTGTTTACTTATTATCCTTGGCTGAATATTTCTGGTTTAGGTTAAGGGGAGTTAGTTTTTATCAATATCTGTAATATATTTGTGGAGTTGCGAGTGTTCAGATTTTACATAAAATATTTGCGTAATTTGTCTATTAGATTGTTGTGTAAATTTTGTATATCGATGATGCCTCTTCCTCCATCTTGACGTGGTAATGTGAGACGTTGTGTACATGATCTGGGGTGGTGTTTTCTGTTCGTCATATGTGTATTAATTGTGCGTTGAAGTTTAACTAAATCACTGGGACCAATTTATTATCCCAAAGGAATAGGTGAGGACCGGTATTGCGTAAGTATTTATGGCTTTTATACTATTGCGAATTTAGTTGAGTTCTTAATATTTGGTTTATTCTAATTTTGAATTTTTAGTTAAATCTAATTTTGCTTGTTTTGATGTATCTGTTTAGACTGATGAAACCCTAAGTATTTATATGTGCTATGTTCGTCCATGGGCTCTATTTGTTCACCTGTATCGAGAATATATGTATTGTTTATTGATTTCCATGAATGATAGTATTGATTAAATTGCATTTTACATCTGTAGAAAATGACTGTGTTAAGTCTGCTAGTTTAGTAAGTTCTGCTTTATTGGTTGCATAAATTTTTATCGTCCATGTAAAGCAAGTGTGATAGAATGTGATGAGTTATTATATTTTAATTTAAAACCTACATTAGTGTTATTGAGTAATTCTGATAACGGGTTAAGGGCTATACAAAACCATAACGGACTAAGAGCGTCTCCCTGAAATATACCTCTTTGTATTTTTATTGGCTCTGTAGTTAAGGAACTGTTATTAATTAATTTTAGTTTCGTCTTCCACTGAAGCATGGCTGCATTTAAAAATGATATCAGACTGGGATGTATTTTATAATGTTTTAGTACATAAATTAACCAACTATGAGGGACAGAATCAAATGCCTTTTTATAATCGATGTACATTATATGAATATTTCTATTTTTATTGTGTGCTTGTTTCATGGCTATTGCATCTATTGTCAACTGTTCTTTACATCCTTGGCTATTTTTCCTGCAGCCCTTTTGCTGTTCTGCAAGAATATTTTGTTGTTCAAGGTGTCTGTAAATAATTTCACTAATGCATCCTGTAATAATCTTGTATATCGTTTGTAAGCATGTTATAGGTCTGTAATTTGCGGGATCTTTTGGATTTGAACCTTTTGGAAGCATGTGAGTCCATTTGTTATGAATGTTGGCATATCTTGTGGTGAATGTATGAATTGACAAATATGTTTGTGTATAAATGCATGTGTGCATGTGAGCTTTTTGTACCAATAATTATGTATATTATCGGTACCCGGTGCTTTCCAATTTTGTGTGCGTTTGATGACTTGAATGAATGTCTCTACAGTGATGTTTTCAAAATCCATTTGTTTAATATTTGTTGTGTTTGTTGTTTTGTCTAACCAATCGGCTTTACTATTATGTACTACTGGGTTTTCCCAAAGGCCTGCCAAAATGGTTGTAATTGTTGTGGTGATGGGGATTGAGCAGATCGTGTAGTATTAATTTGTTGATCTTGATCTAAAGTTCTGTAAAACTGTTTTCATTATTTAAAAAGGTTGCATTTTGTTGTTTACGTTTAGTACATGTTAAATATCTTCTCAGTCTGTTTGAGAGCGCGCTTAATTTTTGCTTGAGTGTGTCGAGAAAATGTTGTGGCTCCGTGTTGGATTCATTGCGTTGAAAGTGTGTTTTATATTTGGTCTTTATTTTTTCTACAGTCGTCAATATTCTATTATGTATTTTGTTAATCTTCCAATTTCTAATCGATATTTTTCTATTCTGCTTTCAATTCTTCTTTGCCAGGTAGGTTTCCTATTTCGATGGTTTGCAGTTATATTTTCCTCTGTGTTAAATCTGGTACCATTACATAAGACGGCTGTAAAAGCTGCTGAATAGATTAGAGTATGTAATGAAATAAAATCTAAATCATGATTTAAATGTCTGGGTAAAATTTCATTATTCAAGTAGTAAACGATTTGAGCAAATTTTCGTGAAGATTTTTGCTTTGGAATGTATGGTCTTGCTTCGGCATCAGTAGTGCTAAATCTTGCAATAGCATTGTTAAATTCTATTTCAATTTTATTACTTTCCATGGGATTTTGCAATTGGGAGCTTTCCTTTTCAGCATAACTTAATGTAGATGTTCCTGTGAGCGTGTTTGTACTGTCTATTATGTTTCCAAGTTGAGTATGGTTTGTGGGTATAAGGGTGTCTGTTGTGCTTTCATACTGGGATTGTTGTGTTTGTTCTTCTATTACAGTATGATTATGATCCGTATCTGGTTGAAGTCGATTATTCAGCTCCCTCAATTTTAATTCTATTTCTCTTCTTAGTTCATTAATTTTATTTGAGTATTTCTTATTCTTAAATATTAATCTTCTTTGGTCGGCAATCCTCTGTTCAGTAAGGTGGGATAAATATGGATGTCTTTCTATGAACAGTTCATACAATTTTTTCCGGTAAGCAGTTTTATTTTTCTCCAACTCAGTTACTTCAAAATAAAATCTAATGATGTCTTTATTTATTTCATCCGACCATTTCATCCTGGCATTGTTCGTATTATTTGTTTGTGATGGTGCTGTAATTTGAATGTTGTGTGTGTGATTATCGTTCTCAGTCTGTATGATATATTCTCTTACTTCATTACCTATTTCGTCTAATATTTTTTGTGGCAGTAATTTTCTCCTTAATATCGCTCTTCTTTGGTCTCCTAATCGTTGCCGAGTGGCTTGCATCTCAGGATATCTACTTTCAAATTCTTGATGTAAGATTTCGAGGTAGTTATTCATGTGTGTTGTTTCGCATTTAGTTATTAATATATTTATTATTATTTTATTATTATTTTATTATATAATATAATAAAGGGGATGAGTTGCTCGCGTCCGTAGGCTTCGACCACCTAACCCTAGGCCCACCCTACACGTGTCCCCGGGTGGTGTTAAACGAGCGACAAAGCCGAAAGGATAGACTCGGCTCCTCGCCGTATGGTAGCAGCGTAAAATCTACCACCCTTAGTTCGCACCATGAGCCAACAAATCAAAGAAATGGCTGAGTTCCCGGCGCCCCTTTAATGGGGTGCGAAGAATCTCTGGGAGAAAAACTGGTGACGAGGTTCGCCACCCGTCACGTTCTGTCTCCCGGAGGGGCGAAAAGTGGATTGCGGAGGCCGTTTGGCTACGCTGAATGTATGTGGAGCAATGAACGATAAGATGGATGAAGTATGCGAAATGATGAATGATAGAGGAATAGATATGTGTAAATGAGACGAAACGAAAGGAAAGGATGCCACTGCACATGGCATATACCGCTTACTGGTCTGGTGTAGACGAGACCGAGCGGGCATGCCAGGTCGGTGTCATCCTATCAGAAAGAATGGGTCAATGTGAGAAAGAGTATGATGTAGCCCAAGGCTGCTATTGATACGAATGAAAGTGGGCTTAAAGAAGTTGTTTGTCCTAGGGTGTACGCCCCAGCCATGTCTAAGCCCACTTATATCCGAGAGCAGTTTTGGGACATGGTAAGGATGGTGATGAAGTATAAGGAAATGAAAATATTATTATGTTAGGAGATTTTAATGGAAGAGTTGGGGTGAAGAGGTCTGGTTATGAAAGGATATTAGGAACGTTTGGCGATGAAAGTGTAAATGAGAATGGTGAAGACCTCCTCGCTGTATGTGTGAAAAAGAATATTTTGTGACAAACACTTTCTTTCGCCATAAGAGGATTCACATGTATACATGGGAAAGAGGTAATGATAGAAGCATGATAGATTTCATAATTGTGGATAAAAGAATGAGGAGCGCAGTGGTAGATACAAGGGTTTACCGGGGTCCAACGTAGGACGGATCATTACATGGTCTTATGCCGAATTAATGGTCTATTCAGGCGTTGGCGGCATCGGACATCTGTGTCTACCACTACGTTACAGCGTATAAGAATAGAGAGGTTACAAGATGAAGGTGTAAAGAGAAGTATAAATGTAGATTGAGGAGAATAAAAGTGGTTTGAATGAAATATGTATGAATGATTTAGACCTGAAGACTATGGAATAATGTTAAGAAAGTTACGTGGTAGAGCCATGCTGCAGCATTATTAATAGTATAGTTGTAGCACGAATGGGTCGGCTCGACCGGGGAAGGACCACGCTCTCACAGAATACCAGCGTAAAATAGCAGCTTAATGCTGCTGTGTTTCGTATGGTGAGTGTAGAGAACCGAGACCCTTTTACTGCAAAGAGGCATTCTATCTTAGTCCTCACGGCTGACAACGCATCTGCATTTAAATTCGCAAATGAAGATAGATATAGATGTCTATGTGCCACAGCAACCACTTACCATCAGGTGGACTGTGTGCTCGCTTGTCACCCTATTCTATAAAAAAGTTTTGGTGGATGCAGCCACCGAAGTATGTGGTGTAAGTAAGAGAACGAATGAAGTAAAAATAATAATATGTGGTGGGATGATGAGGTACGGATGGAAGTTGAAGCAAAGAAGAGAGCATGGCTAGATTTACTGACAACCAAAGCTGGTAATTCTGGCGGTATGAATGATGAGATTGAAAGAAAAATGCAGACTTTAGACTTATAAATAAGAGAGTAAAAGAATTTGTTGAAAGGAAAAAGCAAGAAAGAACGAGAAATGTTCTGGAAACTCGTAAGAACTGCTAGAAATTCAAAACAGCCTAGAATGAATGCTATACGAGACGAGAATGACTGTATGCTGAATGATGAAGTTTCGAATTTAAAGAGATGGAAGTAATACTTTGAAAGCGTGTTGAAGCGTCTGAATTAAGTGAAATAGAAATTCGAAAGAAGTGGAGAGGTAGGTAGATAAGTGTAGATGAAATAATGAAAGCAATGAAAAGCATGAAAGCCGGATATGATAGAGTATCACTCAAATGCTAAGGGCTGGAGGGGTGGTGGCAGGCCTGCTGTACACCTTGTTTAATTTATGTTGGGAACTGAAGCAGGTACCGGAAGACTGGTGCAAAGCCGTTACAGTCCCAATACATAAAGGAAAAGGGTCACAGCAGGACTGTAAAACTACTGTGTATTAGCTTGCTTAGCATTGTGGGTAAACTGTATGCTAAGGTGTTAATTGAAAAGTTATGGAGGAAACTGATGGAAAAATTTGGGATGTGCAAGCTGGACTTAGAAAGGAATGGGATGTACGGATCAAGTCTTTTCCATGCGCATGATCGCGGAGAAGTTTTAGCCAAAAACCAGAAAGTTTTGGGCGTTTATGGACTTGGGAAAGCTTATGACAGAGTGGACAGGAATTTGTTATGGTAAACACTGAACTCATTTGGTTTGAGCTGGTTTGATACAGGCATTAAGGTCTCTTTATAGGGACTCTAGTGCTTGTCAAGATCAACAGGCTCTACACGGACTGGTTTGACATCCAAAAGGTGTCAGACAGGGCTGTGTAGCTTCCCATGGCTGTTTAACCTATTTATGGACAGATGTTTGCAAACTTTGAAAGAAAGAATGTGGGTTGAGAATGGGTGAGTTAACCGTCAAATGCCTTTTGTACGCCAATGATCAAGTCATATTTGCATCGTCATCGGCCGAGTTGCAAATGATGGTTACTTTAATGACCGCAACTTGCGTGAACGCAAGTAAGACGAAAGTGATGGTTTTAAAAGAGAAGTAAAACGTTATGTGAAATAAGAATAGAAGGGAGTTGATTGAGCAAGTGTGACTTTGTATATTTGGGATGTTTATTTAGCAGGGATGGTAGATATGATAGGGATATAGAACGACGAGTGAATGCAGGAAATAGAGTGAATGGGGCTCTACACGCTATTATGAAAAGTCAGAATGTGTCAAAAGGCACGTTTGGCAATTCATAATGCTGTGTTAGTCCCTACTTTAATGTATGGTAGTGAAAGTTGGGTCTGGCAGAAGAAGCATGAGAGTAGAATAAATGCTGTAGAAATGCGGTCATTAAGTATGCTAGGGCTGAATCTGAATGACAGGGTGAGAAATATTGTGATAAGAGAAAGTGTGGTTTGCAAGATGACGTTGTGACCAGGATTAAGAAAGGAATGCTTCGGTGGTTTTGGTCATGTAGAAAGAATGAACGAAGAAAGAATGACAAAGCAAATTTATGCTGCAGTAGTGAACAGCAGAGTCGGAAAGGACGCCTTAGATGAAGGTTTATCGACCAAATTGGCGATATATTTAAAATGGGCCAGATTAGGAGTACCCTTAACTGACGAGCGTGTATGCGTAAAGGTGGCGAGAGAGGTGTGCCAGGATCGTGCCAAATGGAAGTCCGTAGTCTCTGCCTACCCCTCTGGGTGACAGGCGTGAGTGTTTATGTTTATGTGTAATAAAGCGTGTTTTTTTTGTTTTTTGTCTGTTTAAACACGCTAATCTCTGGAACTACCAGTCCGATTTGTAAAATTATTTTTGTATTTTATAGCCAGATTCATGAGGAATAGTATAGGCTATACATATCTAGCACTAACCTACACCTGTCAGCTAGTCTTAAATATTGATTTTTGTTAAGCAAGTCAGAAGAAAAGCGCTCCCGAAATTATTTATCCGCGTGCGTTGACGTAATGGTTAGTAATACGTAAATACAATGTTCTACAAATATAGAGACCTTAGCTAGGTCTTTCTCAGCTGGTAAAGGAAGCGACTATGTCACCCGATGTAGACTGTAACACAGCCAATTACTTGGACCTTCTGCTAACTACATAACCAGACAGGTATAAAATACAGGTTACTTCCCTTTTGGGTACATCTGAACACTGTCTGGTGAAATCTGTATCTTCATATTCTCCACCTGATTACGAGTCTCAAGGTGTTCGACGAATATGGCGGTATAAGTCAGCTGTTTGAGATGAGATGCGACACTTTTTTTGCATCCTTTCTTTGGCGGGAGCTCTTTCTCTCCTCTGCAGATCCGTCGACCCGCGCGGTTGCGATAACGGATGTGTTGCGTCAAGCTATGGAGTATTATCCCCTTTTCTGACGCTCCCACCGGTAGCAAAGCTCGCCCATGGTTTAACGCTGAATAGAGTGTCATGTAAATTGCATAATTTAATTCCTCCCTCTCCCTTTTACCATCGTACAACCAGACGTTCGGCCAGTCTCCACCCTTTCGTTGTTGACTTACCAGGCATTCGAACCAAACGGTTTTCTACATCGTTCGTGATGCGTACAGCAAAGGAGTGGAATAAGTTGCCAGCATCTGTGTTTCCATCCGATTACAATGTGGGTGTCTTCAAGGTCAATAGGCTTTTGTTAAGTCAGTGCGCTTCACCATCTTAGGCTACATCACCACTTATCATCAGATGGGGTTGTAGTTAAGCGCTGGCTTAGTATAATATAAAAAAAGACCTTTACTGCATTAAAAAAAGTCCGCGATACCATATGCCTATTTCTTATACAAAAGCCACAGTAAGGTATTTGGTGACAAAAAAAATATTGGTTTATGAGCGTTATTATTAGGCATAACATAATAATCAATACGAACGAAAGTTACTTCATAATCAAAGCAATTTTATGAAGATAAACTTTCCTCTTTATAGCATGTTATTTGGACACATAGTTTAAGAGATTATGTAAAATTAAAACAATTCAATACTTGGCTTGGCACGCGAATGACGCGTAAACCCTAGCTGTCCGATGAGAACCGAGAGAAACCAGCAGTAAATGCTTCTACGAGCGAGGTTAGTTCAATCATTGTAGCTAAAAAATTGTCAAAATTAATGGAGTACTTTATCTTTTCTTTTAATACCTTTATTCATATAAAATACACGCATTTAAATAATAATAACATTGCCAAACTGTGCAACAGTTTGTTGGCGCTCTTTTGTTATACATTAATATGTATTTTTGTTACATACATACTTATCTTAGGTATATTTACAATATATATCTCTATCTCATATGAACATTATAGAGCGAAGCTTAATTTTATCAAGTCTCCTTCCGCCTCCCGGGTGAACATCACCCCGCCGCCCCAGAAGGGTGTTTTTTTTCAGTTTTAAAGAAAAATACACGATACATGAAAATGTGTAGGTACAAAATAATCCTTGGAAAATTTCCTACCATTTTTAGCGCTGAATAGCAAAATCAATTATATTTTCAAAATAGCATAGCAACGTGAGATTAAAGAGTAAATCATACTTCTTTTTAAATAAAATATATAAAATATCTTTTTATATATATATTATTTACTTTTGTTATACATATCTTGGCGGTAAAGTGGCAAATTTTCGAGAAAACTAAACTTTGAGCCAAAAATTATCGATAAATGATAATAATTTAAAATTAAAAATTTTGTACAACCGACTTCAATGTAAATTATTAAGAATAACTCAAAACTATATTGGTCCTTAAATCAAATTTATACCATATAAGCCATCAACTTTCGAACAAAAAGAGTTATCGAAATCGTTTAGCCAGTAAAAGTTATGAGGTAACACACATAAACAAAAACATACAGTCGAATTGAATACCTCCTCCTGTTGAAGTCGGTAGAAAATATACATATTTGGTGGCAGATTGCGCGGAAACTATAAGTGATATCGCTTTTATATGTAAAAAGGGTGATAGCAAATTTATCGAGAAACATTTCGTACATACACACTTTTCATGTATCGTGTACCGTTTTCTATAAAACTGGAAAAACCGTGCTTCAGGACACTTTCTGGAGCGTCTATACGTACATATGACGATAGATAAAAGTGCTCCATTAATTTTGCCAATTTTCCCACATTGCTATCCTAAATGCTTGAACTAGGTATCATGTCATGTCGCGCGACTCAGTCACATGATATACGCGGGTGAAACCGCGGGGCACAGCAATTAAATTATTATAAACTGGAAAGACAGCTGCAATATATTTCGAGTTTTCTTTTTTTAAAGTAGGTTGCAGGTTCATCGGCTGCAATAAAAATATACACACACAAAGCTAGAATTTCGCAGTTAAGGAATTATGGGTTGCACAGTGGCTTTAACTTAATAAAATATTGTTGGGAATAAAGGTAAAAAATAAAAGGAAATACAAAGTTGAGGGTAGAACTGTAATCTCCCACTCGTTCTAGCAGTACAAAGTATCGCGCAGGCAACTAAAAGGAATGTCGGTAATTCTACGAGTCCCAATGCCGTTACAATTCCTTTAGGACATTCTACTAGTGTAGGAAGATCGTGTTGCTGAGAGGCTGCCCTGTATTACATTGAGATGGGTAGGTTGCTGTTGGTTTCATATTGTGGTGTTATCATGTAGTTGGGTCCTTCACGTTACACTTGTGTGTGATTGTGACGGGAACATGTTACGGTGGGTCGAACCGTATTACTCTATACTGAATGTATGGTGCAGTGCCCTGTTTCGTTGGTGATAATGATCGGTTGCGTAAGCAGGAGAGCAAGCTAAGCATCCGCTCTTACACCTTTGTTATTTTTAGGCAATTAGCCTCCAGAATGGTTTCTGATAATAAGGAGGATTTGTTGCCGAGTAGTGTCTTTATTTAAATAAATTTGAGGATAATGTCTAACATCAGAAGTGGGATAAAGTCTCTGTATCGTCCACATATAATCTTCGTATAATGTGAGGGTATTACGTTGGTTAATATCGTAATGAAGTTTGTTGTCTTATTTTGAACATTGACGTATCAATTAAGTGTACAGTAAAAGTTTAAAGTGAAATATTTTAAGCCAAAAGTCATATCTTTTGATTAGATTTATATTAAAGGTACCTTTATAATTTCATATAGCACTCAAATACGTTAACAAATGTCGAAAAAAATCTTGGAGGTATTCTAGATAAGTTATAGTTTTGCATTCAGTTGAAATTCAAACTGCTCGAGTTATGTTATAATTTGATAGTTCATGCGAAGTATGATTTACATGGGCTACAATTTAAAGTTATAAATGTTTAGGCGATGTACCAAAATAAATGTTTTACTTTAACGTGCTATGAATTAAAAAAAAATAAGTAGCCTTTTTGTATTCTAATGTGTTTATATGTGTTACAGTTTACTCCAAATATTATATAGTCAACAAGATTGTGGTTTGATGATTCGAGGTTCGTAGAAGTCGCTACAGCAACGAACAATGAGGAAGATGATCGTGACGGCCAATTGGACATGGTGGACATGACCATCAGGTGCAGCCGAGCCCTGGTAAGATTGAAGCTACTTCTTTACAGTCTGCTCTACGCCTACCGCTTGCCCCGTGAGTCCCGCTGCACTGTGTCACTGTGTCACGTGGTGCCTTCCGCTACATGTAGCAGCGCGTGCGGGCAGCGTCTGCAGTCTGGCCTACGCCTCTCTGCTCACATTGCCTTTTGCAATGCGTACCTTTTGCTCAGTTGCTTTCTTCCTTTTGCAATATGTGGTGAGATCCGTCTCTCACATAGTTGCCGTTTTGCAATGTGTGCAATGGTTTCTGAGTGCCATGTCACACAGTTGCCGTTTCTTATGACAAAGTCCGAATTTTATTGTTTGCAATACATTTATCTTCATTCTTTTAATTTCTTTATTTAAAGACTGATTATTTATTTCTTTTCATGCACCTGAAACCAATAAGTACTTATCTTTTACATCTATTCCAATCTTAATATACCTTGGATACTTATTTTGCGAGACCTGTGTTGAATGCATTTGAGTGCACGCCTGTGCATCTCACGTAGTTGTTTCCATGACTTTTGCTTTTACTGTTGTGTACTTAAAATCTTACATTAAAACTACTTAGAGTAAAATCCAATATGAAAAATGTTTCAGGTACTAATTAACGCTAATTTTGTGCTTATATCAACAGCCACTGGGAGGTATGCAAACTTGGTGCCTATACCTACAGTGTTAAAGTCTAGGTGATATACTAACTTGGTGT
This sequence comes from Parnassius orleans, assembly GCA_029286625.1. NCBI lineage: Eukaryota > Metazoa > Arthropoda > Insecta > Lepidoptera > Papilionidae > Parnassius > Parnassius orleans. The sequence goes on along the minus strand of JAGSMP010001072.1, from coordinate 17,001 downwards.
GTAGTACATAGTCTATTGGGCTGGGTGTAAGTGCTAGTCGCTGTGGTACTAGTCACTCGGGCGTTCGTCGCTTGGAGTTTATCGCTACAACTTGGTGTTTACGTACCGCCAGCGCGTCCCAATCTGGTTGCTGGCGCGAGTGCGGCGCGACGGTTTAATGGCGCGAATGCGGCGCGACGGACCGGTGCCGCGAGTGCGCCGGGACGGCTCGCTGATGCGAGTAATGTGCGACGGTTCGCTGGTTCGAGTGGAGCACGACCGCTCGCTGGTACGAGTGGAGCGCGATGGCATGCTGGCGAGAACGCAGCGGAACCGTTCGCTGGAGCGCGTTTGGCTGGTTGTCCTGTGTCTTCAGTTTTTAGTACGATCTGTGCCGAGTGCACAGTGTTCCTCAGAGAAGATTGTGTTATATGTGACGTGTTAAAAGCTCTAGTAGGAAGCGTTGTATACTAAAATCTGATTTGTACGATGTTTTGATGATTTTGTTACACCGTGTGATTGTGACGGGAACATGTTACGGTTGGTCGAACCGTATTACTCTATACTGAATGTATGGTGCAGTGCCCTATTTCGTTGGTGATAGTGATCGGTTGCGTAAGCGGGAGAAAGCTGAGCATCCGCTCTCACACCTTTGTTATTTGAGGCAATAAACCTCAGAATAATTTTGATATTAAGGAGGTTTGTTACTTGAGTAGTGTTCTTTTATTTAAATAATTTTGAGGATAATTTCTAACAATATAATATCATGTGTAGGAGTACGTCAACGTCCACTCAGACTTGTGATACAGATTTTTTTATTTTTTGAATAAAGTTCTAAATATTCTATAAAAAAAAAAAGAAAACATCTGTATCACAGTATATGATCTGATATTGTGGCTCTCACCTCGTCGACTAAGAATCAAAATGTATATTATGCGTTGTCACCCTGAGGGCAAAGTAAGGTATTTAAACCTGTATATTTTTTTGTAGTTCGAGCCGTGGTAGCTCAGATGGTTGGCGCTCGCTGTAAGTTTCACAGTACGCGAAACAACGGGTACGATCCCCGCCGGCACCAATGAAATTGTTAATTGCAATTTAAGTTCTGATGTACCACATGCTCGGCGATGAAGGAAAACATCGTGAAAACCTGCATGTCTGAAATAAGAAAAAATATTTCGAAGGCATGTGAAGTTCACCAACACGCATTGGGGCAGCGCGGCGGACATTTCCTTGCCCTGAAACCCTCTCAAAATGAGAGGCCCTGTGCCCAGTGGGACGTATATAGGCTGTAACTTTAACCACCTTTCACTATTTTCTTCTTTGATTGAATCAGTCCTCCACGCAAAGGTTGTCTGGAAGGCACTTTCAGAGTGTACATATACTTGAAATTGTACTCTATTCGTAATCTGTCCTTCGGTGTACAGTAAATAGTAAATAAATGCATAAATATTATTCAAAATATAATATCATTATGAAGGTAAGATAAATCTTAATCCTGTTTGAATTAATCTTAGTGTGAAAGCTACTATTATAGCTAAGTACGTCACAGTTGAGCCACAAAATTTAGAACATTTGCTCTGCTTCACTGTAATTGTATAATTTGCTAGTGCAATTAAGACAATTGCGTAATACACTTGCATAATTGAAGCCAAACTATTTGTGGTAACTTATGTAAGGAAATTTAATATGAACTAGGTGCATTCAACATTTTCTGTGTAGTCGCGATCATATTGGACATTTTACTATCATATTTCATTCCGTGAATAATATCGTAAAATCGACCAGGCAAACCCAATTAAAGACAACAAAATATTGATGATTGAATAGCTATGTTAGCTATGTGTCAATTTGAGATTAAAATGTAATGACATGAAATATATTTATTTCTTGAAGGCAAGCAAATTAAATCCACTGCTGCAATCTTATCTAAACGGTATGGAAAGCCAGTATAATTACAAGCTGTGAGGCATTCTATCTTAGTCCTCAGTGGTGACAGCGCATCTGTAAGCTAGTTTAAATTACAGGTTTCCTGAACTGCAGTAACCACTTACCATCAGATGAACTGTTAGTACATTTGTCACTCCAATTATATAAAAAATTCTTGAGATTTATTCATCAAAATTCTTCTTATCTATTATACTTTACCACAATATATATTTTACCACAATTTCTAAGGTCATACTGCATAAAAATGCACTTAAAGCGTCTTCTAAATTTTATTTAATAGCTGCAGCGATATTGAAATTCTTCATTTTATCGATATAACTCAAAATAACGTCATAATAATTTCCACAAAGCTTTTTCCCATTTCAGCTATTAACTTGAACATTTTAATTATGTCGTTTGCTTCTGCAGTAAGAGCCTCTACGCTATCACAGCAATCTTCTCATATAATTGCAGGCGCACCATTACACGTTCGTAATTAATTTATGCTTTGAATAATAATTAAAGGTGAATTATTAACCATAGACTTCTTTTCTATATTTTTGTGGACATTGTTACCTAATGGACCGGGCGCCTGTATTTTCATTTTACACTTTTTGTGGTAGAAAATTTTATATTCTATTTCGTGTGTTTTTCGAAGAACGAAAATCATCTTCATGAACCTGGCTATGGTAGAGTTACAGCTTTATTATGGTTGTAGCACGAATGGGTCAGCTCAACCAGGGTAACGCACGCTCTCACAGAATACTAGCGTAAAATAATTGGTAGTGTTCAATAATTGTCTAAGCTTGACGTCAGTTGCGTTCCGCTTGTCACGTTTGATGGTTCTATCATACCATATTCTGATAGTGTTAAAAATCTAGATGTCTACTTTTATACAACCATGGTCCACGCCATTGAAGAATATCAGTAGTTCTGTTTTTGCTAAGCTCAGTACTTTTAACCGTCTTAGGAGCTTTCTTCAAGTCAACGTAAAGACAACTCTGCAATATCTTATTTTGCCATTTTGCGATGCGGTGCGAGGCGAGACGCGGGCTGTGTACTTATGTAACTGTCCGTTATGGTTGTCCTATCACGCAAATAAGTTAAAATGGTTCACACTACATGTGCGGTAAAAAAATGTGGGTCGTCATCATTATATTACTTATCTCTCTTCGGTATATTATGTATATGCACAGTCTAACTACTACTAACAGTCGTTCACCGAAAGCGCTAGACGAGGCAATCGCGTGGTGCGGTGCGGGACGAGATGCGGGCTGAGTACTTGTGTAACTGACCAATATGATTGTCCTGTCACGCAAATAAATTATAATAGTTCACACTGTATGTGCGGTAAAAAACTATGGGTCGTCGTCATTTAAAGATAAGGTATCAGTTTCATCAGTTTTCACATACTCATTAATTTGTTTAAAGATGAAATAAAATAACATCAGTTTTTTTTTATTTATTTATTTTGTACTTCCCGTTCTGAAAACCCTAGCAATCTATTACTTATACTGTCGGCCTTTCCGGCAACATCAAACGCGATGATCTTCTTAGGCTGTGGATATATGTATATTTGGATATTTGTGTATATTATTTTATATTTATAGCTATGTATATATATTTATGTTCTTTGTAACCGCCTTCGTAGTTTTATCACTGCCCTAAGTTTGACTGGCAGAGAATGCTCTTAGCATTATGTCCGCCTTTTGATCCTGTACTGATGTGAGGTTCAATAAAATTTAAATAAATAAAATAGGACTTAGTGCTGTTATGTTTCGTGAGTGAGTATGGGGACCAGGACCCTTCTTACTAGTAATTGCAACTGAAGGCAATCCATCTTAGTCAGAAGGGTGAAAATGCATCTGCATTTGTTCTTGAACGAGGATAGATGAAGATGTCTATAGCCCACATCATCCACTTACCATTAGGTGGACGGGGCTCTCGCGTGTTACCCTTATTCTATAAACAGGCCCTATAGTAATTTATTACGAAACTGCGTAAAATTTCACTGAAAAGGTTTTTTATTTCCTATGTCACTTCCACGAATAAGACGAATTGAACGATACCCCATATCTTAAAATCCATCAGGCTGTTTAGCCTACAGAGCGTGCCAAAGAAATAAACATACATACATACACTCGAATAAATATTACCCTGCTTCTGTGGTAGCCGGATGGTTACAATTCGAGGGTAAATTTACTTTAATTGAAATGTGACTATGATCGAATGTAGTGTAATTATGAGGCATTCCACTTAGTCCTTAGGGTGACAACGGATCTGCATTTTGATTCTTAATCGAGGATAGACGTAAATGCCTTTAGGCCACAGTATTCACTTACCACAGTGTTTTCATTACATTCATTTCACCAGTAAAACGAGCACTTTTCACGTGGATGGTGTGCTCGTTTTACTTATAGCTAAAAGAATATTTTAGGAACAGTTGGTGAGTTATATTTATAAATACCTACGCATAATTTATTTTTTCAATGAAAATGATTCACAAAATTTAAAAATATAAGAGTTCAATATTATTCGAACAACGGCAATAAGTTCAGTTCTCAAGCACATGCACTGCATAAATCCAGGAGATTTTATTGAATGAATCCGACGCTTCAGATATATATCAGCTTTCGAGACGTATTGGAATAGAAAATAAGGATGCAGGAAAATAAACTTTTACGTATTCATTAAGAAGTCAAAAAATAATACAATATAAATTTTAACCTATACCAATAAACCTAACATCAGATTTGAAAAACCAAAAATTCTCGCAAAAGATTACTACTGATCATTAACAAAATGGTATTGCAAAAAGAGAAATATTTAAAAGTTGATGGTAGTGAGGGTTAAATATGACATCAGGTCAAATACCTCGGTCACACCCTTGAATATAAAAGTAAAAAATAATTGCGCTGAATTCCGTAAAATACATTTTATTCATTGTGTAATTAATAAATACTATTAGAATTGAAAAAAAAAACTTAAATAACACACAATGATCATAAGCCGTAATGATCCTAGTAAAATTACTAGGTCATATCAGGTTATAATTGTGTGTGATCTAAGGTTCTTAATACGTCTGCAAAATAGCAGATTATTCTTGCAAAGTGGATGAAAAAACACATAGATACATAGGTACAAGTCAAGCTAATATAAACCGTGTAAAAAGGGAATACACTAGCTCTGAAACACGTTGTCGCAGCACGGAAATAGGAGGCACACTTAATAAATTCTTTCAAGATTGTGTTTGTAGCTTGGAAGATTTTTATTAAAAGACAATCAATTTTAGAAAATTAGAAAACCCATTATTTAAATTGAAAAAAATCCGAAATGATTTTTCAATTTTATCAACTTAATTTTTGGGAAATTATAACAATAATGGACAATATTATCTTGTGCATCACAGTGAATGTGGGTATAGGTTACAGTGGATCAGTAGCAGGTACACTGGTTCAGGATTTCATAAAGGAAAAAAGTAATGTATATAGAATACTATATTATAATATTCTATGGTAATGTGCAAAGTAAACTGTTTAGTTAAAATTTTAATTTGAGCTAGTACCACAAATCTAGAAAATGATTATTAGGAGACTGGGAAAATCTTTGCTGGTGTTTATGTGGGTAAAAGAATGCATAGTTTTCACAAACAGATCTGCATTGGCCAAATGGCGTTGTAATGCCTAAAGTTTAAGCCGGAGCATTATTAGCATATTTTGTTTAAAACGCACCCAAGACTAACAGTATATTTTGTAAAGTTACTACAAACTTAAAATCAAACTTTATATTTACAACCAACTTATTTATATTATAATTAATTTCAATAACTTAATATACGTTATGTGTATATATGAGCGTCAGCGTGTGCGTGCGAGTGTGCGCAACATCCATTAACCTTTAGTAACTATAAAATCCATTTCAGTGTACCTCATGCTTTCCCACTTTTACAACCCACGCTTCTGTGTTAATAGTCTCCCACCTTTAAGTACTTAACTTACCTATAAGTAATTAACGATGGTCGTCAAACTATCATCCACAGAAGCAATCAAACTTATACATACTTTTACCTCTCCCTTGCTCTTACATATATAAGACGTGACACAACGTGTTGGTAGTCATACGTAATTGAACTTAAAACAGGACTGATAAGTAAGTTTAGATTCAATTCGTCAGAGTTCACCACTTAAGTCCTTTTTGTGTTAAATATTGCTTAGGTGATACGTACTAATTTGAGTCTTAGTCTAGAACACTCATCGCGATTATCTCGGTTAGTGCTATTAAAACAGTTCATGGCAAGCAATTCAGACGACTGTGGTCATTAGACCGTAGATGTAAAACATTTAACTTCTATATAGAACGCCGAGTACCAAATAAAGATATTTTATTAACAATATACCAACAAAAACTCCTTCGAATTTTGCACGATTTGAGACATGTTTCATAATTTTGTCAGAGTAAAGAGTTTTATCGTATTGGCTTTTACTCATTATGAAATCCGCCCAATGTCGACCATGTAGCTTCGTAATTAAAGTACTTCATTACTTTCTAAGGTTCCGATGCCAAAGGCTAAATGATTCTGGTTATAATTTTTAAGTTACCAATTTAGTATGGTTGTACCTGTATTTATAAAAAAGGGAGTGCTCCGATGAATTATTTAGCAACCAGTATCTGGTATCTGAAACACTGCGCCACAATTATAAATACCATTTATATCATGAAAAATGGTTCTCGAATTGCAACCTTGTACCGGTAAGCGAAGTGTAGGGCGGCCCCTCAATAGCTGGTGTGAAAAGATGGCCTGGTAAGATATGCAGAAAATTGATGGGTACAGTTGGCTCAAGATCGTGTATGTTCAGCAGTGGACTTAGTGTTGTGCTGATGATAATCTACAACATCTGGAATATTCACCACCGATCTGCTTTTGTAAGAACTTCCTACTACGCACGGTCACCTCGCGGGATTCACTGTGGACAGTGGTATTCTCTGGTGTAACGGATGTTTATGAGCGACGGCATTCAATTATCAGGTGAGTCGTATGCTTGTTTACTCCCTTCTTCAATAATAACTACCCATAGAACGCACTTAACATTTGTGTTCGGGTGTTGACTTCAAGCACAACTTTAAACACTATTTTACAAGTTGTCCCCATAATTTCATTATACAGAAGAACATAATTAACATCTATTAACATGATCATTAATTTGTAATAAATTTAAGTTAAAAAAGAAAGTGATAAAATCTTGTAATAGTTAAGCTTTGCCTAGGTTAATTAATTTGTGCAGCCATACTGCTATTTTATGGTAGTAGCATGATTGGGTCGACTCGACAGGTGAAGGACCACACTCTCACAGAATACCAGCCTAAAATAGCAGCTTAATGCTGCTGTGTTTCGTAAAGTAAGTGTAGAGAACCGAGTGGACTATGTGCTCGTTTGCCAACGCTATTCTATTAATAAAATTTAAGGAAATATTGCATATTAGGGATAACAACACCTTATCAAGCAAATAATGTATACAGATAAGTGTGCGAAAATTCAATTTAAAAAAAACAGGCACTTCAATCGATTAAGCTGTTTCCGAGAAATCGGTCAATGTACATAAAAACATACGCATTGAATAATGGAAATAATTTAGACAAATATAGTACCACGACTAGGGTATGAGATGAGTACGGTACAACAATAATGTTACTTAGAGAGTTAATTTCTCTCAGGGCTCATTTTTTCAATTAGAATTTTATAAAAACTGCAGTTCTTATTTTTATCATCTTTCATACTATTGCCTCTTGTAAGAATAATTGAATACAGTTGGATTGATTTCAAAATAATTTGATTTAAAAAAAAATGTTTTATTTAAAATCAATTTTAATAAACACACATAATCTCATTGTCATCCGATTTTGAGCTATGTTTGAAATTTCAACTCTCTAGCTCATCGGGAAATCTGTTTAAAATCAATTACTAAATTCAACCCAAGAGTTAATAAAAAAAGTTGTAATTACAACAATTTTAATTACCTCACTGCAACCAGTTTGATTTAAATTGCAATATTGTAAATTTTTAATTATTTTATTTATTTTTATTTATTTATTTTTACAAAGTATAGTTATTTAATAACATCCGACAGTGCAAAGCAGCAGTTGAAAGTATATTTCATAGAAATCGTTTCAAGTAAGTAAAATTTTTCTTCATATTTATTTTTGGAAGCAAATAAACTTTGTATATCTGTAAACTTATTTTCCACTTCGACGCTTCACAGAACTTGATATGTATCTGAAGTTTCGGATTGCATTCAATAAAATCTCTCACAAGATTTTGCATCCAGTGTACTCCAGGATTTCATTTTGCGAGCGATCGCATCTTGAATATTTCTAATTTTAACATCGTATCGAAATACATGGAAATATGTTCGTTTGATAATGAGAAACAGTTTTTTCTTTGTTTACGAAGTAAATAATGATTAATTAATTTTAATTGTTACATCTTGAAAACAATTTAAACATCGATATTAATTGCCCAAATCTCACCACACCCTTTTAGCTTCTTTCGGTTATATAAAGTATTTTTTCTTAATTTCAACATGCGAACATTATTTAGTGTATTCTTTACTATTTTCTATGATAAGTAGAATGTTTAAACAAAATCTCTTTGATTTTTTATATGTACGCGAACGCTACACTACATTGAATAAAACTAGTTTTACGGATTTAATCGCGTTTAAATTTACTTGTTTTTAGTTCCCTACATTTCGTCCAGTCTCCCTCTCCCCCGTGACAATTGGCGCTGCAAAGTAAATAGAAATAGAAACTTTTTTATTCAATATTAATAATTATAAATTATACTTATTGAAAGTCACTCTTATGCTTAATTTATCACTGGATTGGAAAATACCTCCAGCCTGGAAAGAACCATCAAGAAACCAAGCGCTACTTTTTATTTAAACAGAAAAATGTTCAATCATTAAAATTACACAATAATTAACAACACAAAACAAATAAGAAATAGCATGGTAGCGATCACCTCATTCCCAGGGGTTCTTATCATCCATAAATTCCTTAATATTATAATAACCCTTTTTATACCATCTTTGTTGAATAAAATTTTTAAACTTGGCGGAAGTCATATTTTGTATATTTTCTGGAATTTTGTTGTAAAACTAGTTTTATTCAAGAATCTCTTTGATTTTGTTTATCTGTCTCTGGCTCTGAATTATCGAGAATAATATTACAAGTTTTATTCTAAAACGTCCAATGTTTTTCAATCTGTGAAAATAAGTGCACCTTAAAAAATCTGGTACATTTTATTTTTTATAAAAATGCAAATTGGCGAAATAAGCCACAATAAATGGTGCCATTTATGGACCTAATGAATTCTAACGTTTTCAGTATGGAAACTTTAACATTAAATATGCGGCTCTGATCGCCTTATTCAGATAAAATCGATGCCTTATGTACTTTTTTATTTATTGTCATTTATCTCAGTTGAATACAAATCTGGATTTAACATGTTTGTATAAACTAGTAAGGTTTGCCTTGAATGTGTGATCCTGCTTTCTTTTGGTTAACATATTTTTTTGAATTTCTTCTTATTAAAAGAGTGGGAAAAAAACATACTAGGCTTAAAGTGGGTATTTACAAACTAGACTATTGTTTTACAGAAGGTGTGTAAATGTAAATGTACATTTTAAAAAATAGGAAAAGATCATTAGTTACGATTATAAGGATCTGGGTCTCATTTAAATGGTCATAAGTCATTCACGGTTTTCAAGTCATTTAATTCTCAAAAGAATTAAAACATTCACTTACATGAGAAACTTACATTGCTCTAAATTTTAAACACACTATCCAGTGATCGTAAAATGTAATATGGTACTGTAATTCCAACACTTATTATATCTATAATCTAATATACAAAGGTGTTTTTTCTTTAACTTATTTCATATTTGATATTCACTACATTAAAACTTTTACAATGTACATTAAGCGTTATTATTTTGCTAATACGATATTATACATCTAAAGTGGGTAAATGTAACTGATGTTATGGAAAGACACAGATCTACAGAATAGTAACGGGAACATTGTTTACTAAGTATTTATAGGATAAATTGTTTTATAGCTTTAAAATATGTATTGTTTTTTCTCCTTTATTTGCTTTGGTAATAAATAATTTTGTTAAAATATTTAATCAAAGATATCAAAGAATCAAAAGTGATTTCAAGTGCAAAATTATGGTCAACGCAAGAGATTTATATAGATAAGGAGTGATTTGACAAATAGTCTGAAATATTATGCAGAATAAGCATATACTATAATTGAAAAAGGTGTTGATTTTTTGGATTATAAAAGTAGTTATTGCAGCCCATTGACACCCGCAACCAAATTTGAACAAAGAAGACCGCGAATTGTACGTTGTTATCCGAAGACCAAAGCAAAAGAATATGGAGTATGAGGTTAGTGAAATAAGATGGAGTAAGAGTAAGTCTGTAAGTAGACTTTTCGGTGGTGTGGTTTAGCGGCAGCGTAAGAGAATCCACTACCGCATATCATCCCATAGGTGTCGTAAGAAGCGATAGAGGAAAATGTAACAGTGATATCAAAGAGAACAACTCAAAACAATAAAGAAACACTGTTTTCAACGCGCCTGCCAAGCGCGGCTACGATGGTAAATATCTTGTCTATGAGGCAATCTCTGAGGAAGACCTAAGTTAAAAAAACAAATACTCATAACGTGAATGGCACACAACAATAACTAAACGGAAAAACGCTAATAACTAAACGAAATCTCTAAAATGCTTCTCATTCCTCCCTTAAAATTCTTACCACACTATGTTACAAACTTACCACAGTATTTTATTCGGAAGCTGAATTTTGCTCAAAGCGGCTTCAGTGATTTAATTAGAAATTTTAGATGCATTAATAAAATTCGGACGATTCGTCAAACGCTGCAAGCAGAAGATATTTAGCACTTTAATTGCATATTATTCTCTTTATTATTTATTTATCCATTATAAAAACACTACATCTCTTAGAAAAATTAATTGTAGTACAATATTAATAAGGACTTAACCTTAATTTTACTTTAAATTAATTTAACATTGCTTAATTAGTCGTGCAAGGTTACAGACCTGAGTTACATCTGCATCCCTCCTCCTCTTCCCGATAGATACGTACCATAATAAATTGAAAAGAAAACAAAAAATAAACTATTTGCTGCCCGGTAGCACAGTGTCTTATCGTTTAGCAGCGGCGCTGCTGAGCGTAGTTCGATCCCGGGAACAAAAGTGTTTGTGAACAATAATTGTTCTGAGTCTCAATGTTGGTCCATGCACAATTCATGTATTTAAAACGTCCTCGATACAGAAAATTCTTAATTTTTTCTCAATAAATATAGAAAGTATAAATATATATATCGAGAACTGCCATAAAGTATTATCCAGAGCAACCTGCATCCATCGAATCGTTCGAATATTTACATGCTTCAAGTCTAGCTTTATCTAGTGGAGAATCGTCTCTTACTATGAACCCACTAAAGAACCGGTTTTATACAGCCATATTATGATCATCCTATTTCCACTTCAGGTAACTGATTCACCTGGCTACGTCAAATTGTTTCTTTAATTAACGCACAGTTCAGATGATAGTAAGTGAGTTCTGTGGACCATAGACCCCCACACTCCTTTATTAAGAATCAAAATGCAATCAAAAGACACGTTACTTATTACTCATTAGCTAAGATGGAATGCCTCGTTACTAGTAAAAAGAGTCTATTCTGTGCGATTGCGGTAATTTCCTTCCACTGTGAACATCCTCAGTTAGGACGGTCGACGGCGAGACGGGGCGTTAGGCATGCATGAAAAACACGCTCTCGTATAAGTGCCTAAGGCCGAAGTTGAGAACACATGGCAAGAAGTTCTGTATAGTGCTGCATATACTGAGCAGCCACCACTCAGCACGTTTCAAGAGTGTGTTCGCAAGACGCCGAATATTGCGCGTCGCTATAAACTTGATACTAAGGCCGGTAGAAAATCAAAGATAAATTCGGGCTTGAACTCGAGTTTCTTAAATAATCTTAATTATTACATGCTATTGTAGGTAGAGTAGAGCGGTACAGGTGGTCAGGCCCCCTTTATATAGTGGCGGATTATATATAACACTTACCACGCGTATCCGGGAGAACAGTCACACACACAAAGGCGACCCCTATTATGCTGTCCGTGAATTTCTGCGTCATTCCAACCCTAACGCCATCCACTACCATCTCGAGACGGCGATGCTCTTTCTAGACCGGCCTAGCTCTTTCTAGCCGAGGCGCAGGTGTCCTCTCCTGCTGATACTTCGTATTTTTTCTTACCAGGGGTACAAATTAGAACACTCCTTTGTGTCTCGTGCTGGAGTTTGCGTATACATTAAAGAGGACATTCTGTTTTCGACGCCTCAGCAGTTTTGGAGATTCGGACCAGTCCGTCCTTTGGCTGCGCGTAAACAGCGATGACCATCCCCGCGTCTACGGCTGCCTCTATAAGTCTCATAGCGGTAATGTCAACACAGATGAACTCATCGACTACGTCCATTGACTGCAGACTCCGTGCTACAACAGGTCCCGTCCGCAGAGATCGTGATCCTTGGTGATTTTAACGCCTACTACACTGAATGGCTTGGTTCCCGTTTAACTAATCATGCGGGGAGACCTGTTCATTTCCCTGTTGGACCTTCTGCTGACTTCTCATCCGGACGGATATCAGGTCTCCGTCGATGCCCTTTTTGACTCTTCGTACCATTATCTGATCAGGAATACGATGCCACTCACACTCCTATCGCTTTTGTGTTCTGCAGGTTGCCACCGTGTTTGGCACTATAGGTCGGCTGATTGGGACAGGATGCCATCTTTTTTTATAATATTTTTGCTGATTCTGTCACAGATGTGGTACTTTAGGGAATTAAGCAGGAGTGCTACCGAGCCTGGGCTGCGCATCGACTTCTCATAATACAACACCGTTGCCCTTAAAAGTATAATCCTATAATCCTCTCCAGGTCCCTCAAAAGTGCCATTGCCAAGGCAAATTCATCAGTTCTGGCAGTCATCAGTCATCATCACAGATCACCAGTTTTCTTGCAGATCGGTGCATCAAGGTCGTAGTAGATGGTGTATGCTCCGATTACAAGCCTGTTAATGCTGGTGTTCCACAAGACTGCGTGCTATCACTATCATGTTTCTTCTGTATATCAATTATAATATGTTGCAAACCAGTTACATTCATTGCTATGCGGACGACAGCACTGGTTGATGCTTTTTACACCGGCCGTGCCAATATTTCTCTGGAAAACGTCACCAAGTACCGGAACAAATTTGTGTCTAAATTCGAGTCTTTGTTGAACAAAGTCTCGGATTAGGGCGACGTAATCTAGTCCAGTCAATTTTCAGAAGACACAAGTTTGCGCGTTTACCGCTAAAATTAACCCCTTTGTCGTATCTCCTAAATTTCAGGGCAGTCCCTTTTTTGCCTTAGCAAGTATCGGAATCCTCGGTGTCGACATATTGAACGACGTGCAGTTTCGTGGTCACTTGGAAGAGAAGGCTAAATTAGCCTCTAAAAGCTTGGCGTGCTCAGCAGAGCGGGACAGTATTTCATGCCGACACACCGCTTGCAAGTTTACAAGGCTTAGGTTCGGCCTCACGTCGAATACTTCTACTTGACCACATCCAGCGCAGAGCGGTCGAATCGCCGACGACCGAGTTCTCTCTAATCGGCTCGATTCTCTAGCGATGCAAAGAGATGTTACATCCCTTTGCATTTTCTATCGCATTTACCACTGGAAGTGCTCTGAGAAATTGTTTGGATTAATTCCAGCCGCCAAATTTCACCAACGCACATCAATAGAAAATTCACGTTACCATCCACATCATCTAGATGCATGGCGGTCCACTATCGTGCGATTTACTAGGAGTTGTTTTCTTCACAGAAACAGAAGCAGAAAAAGAAACTTTTTATTCAATATAGATTATAAATGATACTTATTAAAAATCACTCCTCTGTTTAATTTACCACTGGTTCGGAAAAAATCCCTGTCCTGGGAAGAACCAGCAAGAAACTCAGCGGGACTAACAAAAAAATAACAGCTTAAAATTATGTATGTTACACAATTAACAACACAAAACAAATTAGAAATAGCTTGGTAATGATCACTTCATTCCCAGGGTTATTATCATCCATAAATTCCTTTAGTTTAATAAAGTTTTTGAACTTTGAGCAGGTCAAATTTTGTATATTTTCTGGGATTTTGTGGAATCGACTACTTTGTGGAATCGTTTACCACCGGTGATTTTTCCGGACCGATACGACTTGGGGACAGTTGTACAGTTGACTATGGGTGGCGGTAGTCACTAACCATCAGGTTAGCCGCACACTTGTTTTTATTATTTGCTTATCTTTAAAAACATTACATAATAATATAACTTCGCCAAACTGTAAAGACAGTTTGTTGGCGAATAAATGCACTCTGATATCCTATTACATAATTAAATTAGTACACCACCCACATAATGTAGCAAAAAAAAATAGAAATTCTAAATATAAACACTATTATTTCTATATTCTATAACATCTCACTCACATAACATTGCAACCAAATAGAAATTCTAAATATAACCCGTATATATTTTTCAAATATTACAAACGAATATCAGTTTTTACAAATTGTCAAATACGCTATCATGTATGTCCAAAAAATAATTCTTAAGTTTCTTTTTATTTGTAAATTTACGATCAGGTCTACCCTGCCTTAGCCAGTCTATTTCATTAAGAAGCTTTGGTATTAAATATTTTGTACATCTTTTACCATAGTAGTTTTTAACACTAGGCTCAATTAATTTCCTGGTTCTATATTTATTATCCACTTTTCTTTATAATTATTTTATTAATGTTTTCCAAAACTAATTCCATGTTAACTTTGTGTTCTACCGGTAAAATTTTACAAATATAGAATAACTTAGTATAATCTTTCTTACGATTTTCTTTAACTTTTCATTTACAAGATATTTCAGAAATCTTGTCTGTAATTTTAATGTCCTTTACATAAGAAGCAAAAGTGCGACCATATACTCCAAGTCCATAAGTTATGAGGCAATCCAAAAGCATAGTATAGAAGGTACATAAATTTTTGTTCAAAATGTAGTTTAAATAATAAAATTTACCTAATATCGCCGACAGCCTTGTACATACATCTGTTATTTGAGGTTTCCAATTAAAGTTTTTATCAATAACCAGTCCTAAATACTTAAACTTATCGACAAATTCAATTTCTTTACATTTACAATTAATTTTATTATTATATAAGCACTCAAAACAGTGGCCCACAACAGCTATCTCATTTAATGTGGTGTTTTTCGCTGCAGCATTGTATGGAGAGTGTATATGCATGCATTTTATTTTGTTAAAATTAAGGATTATGCCATTATCATGGGCCCATTTTGTTATATTCTCAAAGTCACTTTGTATATTATTTTGCAATTCTTTTGTTTCTTTAGAGGCAAATAGCAAGCACATGTCATCCGCATACATAAACACTTGACAATTTTTTATTACATTATATACACTATTTACATGCATAATATAACCCACAGGATCGTAAATAGAACCAGTCGGTACACCCAAGCTAATACTGGCCTCCTCTCCCATAACGCCGTCCACTACAGTACGAAGCGTCCTGTTAGATAGATAGCTACGAAAAAGTTATTTGTAGGGGCCCTGATTCCGCACTCCTCCATCGCTTGCAATAACATATTATGGTCCAAATTGTCAAAGGCTTTTTATAATCAATAAACAGAACCATAACCTGTTTTCCATCATTTAAATATTCATTAACTGTATCTGAAAATAGGGTAAGTGCGGAAACTGTACTACGATTTTTCTAAATCCATTGTACCTCTGATAATATACTATGCTGTTCCAAAAGTCAGTTATTTGGCTACAACCACCTTCTCAGCAATCTTATTGACAGATGATAAAATGGCGGCGTAATTACTGAAATCTAAATGACTTCCGTGCTTAAATATGGGACGAATGATTGATTTCTTTAATAAATCAGGATAAACACTTTTGCAACATACAAGCCAAGCATATATTAACAAAATGGGCCAGTATTGGACTTATTTTTTCTTTACTAACTTTAAATCTTTCACCCTAATCCCGTCCAAACCTGGTGCTTTTTATGGTGCAATATATCAATTACTTTTCTATGTCACATGATTTCACTCTCTTAAACCTAAAAGACACCTCGCTTTGTGTAACGTACATGTTTCTATTTAAAATTTTAAATTACAACTATGTTTAATGTCTATTATTTCTTTGGTAAATGTTTTAGAAAATTTTGTGCAAATATTATATAAACTATCATTTTACCCAAGTACTTCTTAATCATTAAATCCAAATCTGCCTTAGTTCTTCCTAACCATGTATTAATATTAGACCATATTTTCTGCTATCACCATTACAATCCTTTATTGTGTTTGCCCTCTTCTATTAAAAATTGTCTTCAAATTTACATGGGACCTCCCCTTAAGTATTATAACCTTTTAAATAAAATAAGAATCATCAAAACTGGTTCACCATTTACAAAGATATTGCGTTACATGCAATATAACGCAATATCTTTGTAAATGGTAAAATATAATAAAACATACGTCAGTTTCGGTCAAGTTTAGAATCTCCTCTTTTTTAAGGCTAAAAATAACGAACACTTAGTAAATTGTAGGTAAGTTTCCAGTAAAGGAATATCCTCAAGAAACTAATACATTAGCCAGCTCTGCAATGACAAACGACAATTACTTAGTGCTCAGACTTCAGACCACATCTATTAACACTGTAGGTTAGTATCTGCAGTCTTGCGGTTCACACTCTAAACGACGCTAACCAACATAATATATGCACGATAACAACACAAGGAGCCGTGAGAGCTCAGCAGAAAGAGACCACCTAAATTTTCATAGCTCGTGAGCAAATCTTTTTTCAAATTCCCAAAAGTAATCCAATTCTCGCTAGCACCAATATAAGAAAGTTAATTGCTATTTAAAAGTCTGAGAATATATAAATAAAAAGC
>JAGSMP010001071.1:0-71153 GCA_029286625.1 Parnassius orleans | reverse complement strand
TGCTATCACCATTACAATCCTTTATTGTGTTTGCCCTCTTCTATTAAAAATGTTCTCCAAATTTACATGGGACCTCCCCTTAAGTATTATAACCTTTTAAATAAAATAAGAATCATCAAAACTGGTTCACCATTTACAAAGATATTGCGTTACATGCATTATAATAAAACATACGTCAGTTTCGGTCAAGTTTAGAATCTCCTCTTTTTTAAGGCTAAAAATAACGAACACTTAGTAAATTGTAGGTAAGTTTCCAGTAAAGGAATATCCTCAAGAAACTAATACATTAGCCAGCTCAGCAACGACAAACGACAATTACTTAGTGCTCAGACTTCAGACCACATCTATTAACACTGTAGGTTAGTATCTGCAGTCTTGCGGTTCACACTCTAAACGACGCTAACCAACATAATATATGCACGATAACAACACAAGGAGCCGTGAGAGCTCAGCAGAAAGAGACCACCTAAATTTTCATAGCTCGTGAGCAAATCTTTTTTCAAATTCCCAAAAGTAATCCAATTCTCGCTAGCACCAATATAAGAAAGTTAATTGCTATTTAAAAGTCTGAGAATATATAAATAAAAAGCTATGAAAGTAAGGGTATTTTCAGACGCTGGAGATCTTAATTCTCTTTATTGTAAGATATATTTTATTATTTACTGTTTGTGCTCATGTCCTAGTAGAAAATTAAACGATTCGTTTTGTCGGTGTCGAATCATCAAGAAGAGGTCAATACCGAAATTCGTCTTCTTCATAAGCCCATTAAAGTTTCTTCTGGATATGGGCCTCTCCACAATGTTATCAATAATGGCTGTAAGATACAGTTATGCAAAAAGTTTTAGCAGTTTTAAAGAGCTGTAAGAGAAAAAAAGTAGAGTGTGAGATCTAAAAAAATAGTAATCAAATTCGGATGAACTTACAAGCTTATGTTTAAATGAACACCTTTCTAACCTAATCTAGTCCACAAAATTAGTAAATGAACTTGATACATTTATTACATATCAAATAGTTATAATGTCCTCCGGACCGAATTTCTGGTCACAGCGGCCAGTCGCAACAGAGTCTATTCATCTGCGCAAGACAGGATTATACGGCATGAGTATATACGAAAACACACCCTTCTATTTCTTTAGTCTCATGTTCGATGGGACGGTAATCTGGCAAACACAGAGAGAGAGAAATTCTTTTGCAAAAATGCCAATAACTGATTTTCGGATTCAAACCTAAGACTTCATGATCAGCAACCACGTTTATGACCACTAGACCAAATTTGTAGTCATATCAATCAAATAATCGATATTTTAGTGATTATTTACTATTTTTACCGCTTTAAATTATAATATATATATATATATATATATATATATATATATATATATATATATATATTTCCCTTAATTTTTTAAAATTTTCCTTTTTACTAAAGAAGGATACTCATAAACGCTTTAAATGTGTATCAACTAAGTCATGATGTTGAGATGTTGACTTTATTCAACCCACTAATCAATCGCAGTTCCAAGTGTTTTGCAATGTATTCGTGAGAAATACTGCATTATCATCGATACCTCCACGTAAGTTGTGTGTATCCCCAAAACTACAATTTTACAATAGAGCATTTTAAAGATTCAAATCGGACTAAAAACTACATTTATTATTGTATCTTTGTGAAATTTGGTATATGAATGTAATTTATAGTATTCTTGACTATACTGGAAGATAATTTTAAACATATGTATTTTTCTGAGATATCGTTCATATAACTTTTACCGTGGAGTACAGGCTGCGTCAGTTGTTGTATCTCAACTTACAACATTTTACCGCGGAGTTCAGATTTCGTCAGTTTTTGAATATGATAATTACAACAATATTCACTGAAAATATAAGTTACATTTCACTGTATGTGTACAACTATATACATCGGTTAAAAATTATGTGTATTATTGTGTGTGAACAAATACAAGGTACAGAAATAAAAAGAAATATTATTACGTATGAATTTCTTTCATTTTTAATAGGAAAACTTTTCTAGATGTTTTAGGAACGTTTTTATGAAAATTGCTATAAAAGTACTTATATTCATATATTTGCATTAACATCTTCGAAGAAATAAAAATTAATAATAAAGGAACATCAATTATACTAACAAAAATAGATAATAATATTTCCATAACTAGGTAATCAAAATAAAATCGTAAACAAAATAATCATAGTAAGGTTATTTAGAAACATAAAAGGTTTTGTAAAAATACTTCAATTTTAGCTAAAAATCTAAGCATAGCTCATTCTCTACGATATTTTAGTAATTTAAAAATTCTTCTTAAGAACTAATTAAAATATAATCATAAAACATTATGGAACATAAATAAAATATTACTTATACTTAATAATTTATATGGGATCAATTTAAAATCAAGATAACTAAAATCAGGTTCAATCAAGTTCAATCAAGGCTCTCTTCTTAGGCTAACATCCGGAGCTTTGGTCTCGAGCATCGACCAAGGATAAGTACGCCATATGCTTGTGCTTTTTGCACAGTGCACTGAGCGTTGAACCATGGGCGAGCTGTACCATCAATGGGCACGTCAGCAAAGGGATAAAATACTCCATCTCTTGACATATCACGTTATAAAACTGTACAGTCTCAGGAAGGTTTTTGATCAGTATCAATATTAAAATTTTGATGTAGTGTACTCAATATAATGAAATTTTTCCAGGTTTACCTTGATAAACTGTTAGGGTTGCGTTTGTTGCCGATTTCAAAATAAAGGTTTCATATCTTTGTGTACGAATGTTTCTACAAATTGGTGGTACTTCTTGTCTTGCTCGTCTCATTGTTCCAATAATACTTGTATATTCAGATCTTAGCTTTTCTGCTAATTTTAGAGATGTGAAAAAATTATCCTTTGTAACCTTTCGACCTTTTATGAGATAAGGTCGTAACAATTTCATAACTACATGTTCTGGTAATGAAATATCACTTAGGCGCTCAACATTTTTTCCTAAATAAGGAAAGCCACCACATAGATATTTGCTCTCAACATCCACTAACCAAAACTTGATTCCAAATTTATCAGGTTTATTTGCAATATGTAGAAAAAAGGACAACGTGTTTTCGATAGAAATAACTGTTCGTCAACAGTCATATTTTCACCAGGAATGTAACACATTTGACAGTTTTCTATGAATTTATTCAATATATCAGAAACCATTGCAAATTTGTCTGTAGATAAACGCGTATCACGCGTACTTCTCAAATCAAATTGCAAATATTTCATTATTTCTTTGAATCTATTTTTACTCATTGTGTTTTTGAAAACTGGGGGACCCCATTCCAGGGACCATAAAATATCTAAATCTAAATGGCTCATGTTGTAAGCTCCACGTGCATAGATCAAGGCAATGAAGGCATCTAACTCATCTAAAGAAATTTCCCACGAATTGTTTTGACATTTGATACGTGCTTCAGTTTCGGTGCATAATTTTATGCGTCGTAATATATATTCTTGAATAAAAAGTCGCCAGGAGGAAAGAACTTTTTGTTTTCACATACCGCTTAGCATATGGAGTATGACCTGAAACTTTCAGTACGTTTTGTTGACTTCGACGGCCCGTTCCACCACCACTAGAAATATCCATTCAGTGCCATCACTAGCTACTTGACTCACATCTACTTCTGGCAATGATGACGTTCTAACTAGCCTCCCACCACGGGTTATACTCCACAGCTGTGCTCTTCTGCCAGGTCCAGATCTGGTGCCACGACTTCTTCATCTGCCACGTTCGCTGTGTAAATTCCTGTCCTGCATTTAATGTCAAAGGACTTTGAGTTGGAGTATCGGTTTCAGAATCCTCCGATGTGGAACTTTGTTCTTGGCTGAAAGTCCCCATCCGCGTTTTCGCAAAGCTCCACTGATAATTCATTGTCACTTCATCACCTGAGACTGAGACATCTTCAATACCACGAAGTCGCAATAACTCCCGTTCTACTTCTAAAGTCGACAGTCGATCTGAACTCATTTTATAATGTAAACACACGAAAATTCACTTCAAAGAATCAACTGAAACTACAAGTCATGTTAACAAATACAAAATATAAATAAAAGTTACGGTCAGAAGGTAGAAAGAAATCGTTTGTTTTCAATACTTCACACTAATTGATGTGGCAGCTCAGCAATACTACTTTATGTCTTTGGGTATTGGTATTAGGGCAATCCTCATAACATTACTGTTTACCAAATCGTACCGATAATCTTTTTAAAGGATCTTTGCACATAAGCGCACATCTTTATTTTATTCCATTGAACGTCTCTACTTATATTTTTTACCAATTACGCCCATTCAAAAGTTCTTTATAATTAAAAAGTCGGTATGATTCATTTCATGACGTTATATGGTTTTTTCATCCTGTTTCGCTCATCTAACCAAGCAAAACCATTCCAGAGGGTATTAATAAGTTTATTTTATATTAAAGTTCTAATAAAGTGAGCGCTGTCACGGAGGCTTAGGTAGTCCTTTTCGAGAAAGGTATTTTTATATTAATATTAAGTTTATGCGCAATGTACACATAAAACGCAAACACAATGCGATTGCCGTTCTGTCCAGCACAATTAGCAGACCAGAATCTAAATTATTTTGCACCCCGTTCATGCATTTTTTATAAAATGAGAAAGACAGCTTGATACCATTATAACCACGTGTGGCTTCTCCCTCAGGCCACATATTAAAATTTTCATTTACAAGATCTTGATATTCACGTTGGGATCCAGCTTTCTCTTCATATGTATTAGACTAAAGCAACTCATTATACATTTCAAATAATCTATGAAAATTTAAATCTCCATCCAAATATAATTTGTTTGAACTTTGCCTCGTATAATGTGACTCAACTGGCTGCAAGCTTTTGATATGGTCACACTCACTGTTTATAGCAGAATGTGTTTCTTTACAGGGTAGTTTGAGGCCTCTTAGAATAGAATAGAATAGAATAATTTTTATTCAATATATTATTACATAATACTTATTGAATGTCATTTTATTTACCACTGGTTCGAAAAATACTCTGTCCTGGGAAGAACCAGCAAGAAACCCAGGGACTTTTTAAAACATATTTCACTTATACATTTTGGTTCGTCCACATTTTAAATGAGTTTTAATAGAACCAGCATGTTGGCGATCACCTCATCCCCAGGTTTTTTTCACTTTTATATTCTTTGATATTATAATAACCCTTTTGTGTAATTTTTCTTTAATAAAACATTTAAACTTATTTATTGAGAAATTTTGTACATTTTCTGGGATTTTGTTGAAAAGAGAGAGAGGGAGACATACACAGACAGTACACACACACACACGCACATTTTAAAGTTGTTAAAAGAGGAATAAAGGCTTTTTTATTTATTTTTTATTTATGTTTGTGTGAGTTCCAAGGCACCGATACTTTGATGATGGCATGCGGTAGACTGCAACTGGTTAATATGTAAAAGTTTATAAACTTTTCATTGCATTTGATAAGAACTCAGTCTCCCTGTTGCTATCTCTTTTGGGACATTATAATAGAATCAATTAATTATAAAGCTTGTAGCTAGTTCACTTGAACTTTTGACATCAATGGATACGCTTAATATACTTACTCAACTCACACTGTATAGTTAAAATGTACACATAATTATAGTAATCTTTAACGGAATCTCTATCTAATCGTGTTGTGTGTGTTGTGAATTTCGCTGTAAATTGATAAAAATTAATTATTTCATATTTTTGCATGCCTTCTGTAAAATATGGTGGAATCTATACTATATATTTGTCACCACATTCTGTATCACCATATTTCCAAAATAAATAAATTCAATTCAATTTAAAAAAAAATTATTCTTACTATGTATAAATAGTGTCTACACTATTAATTAATATTATAAAGAGGAAAGATTTGTTTGTTTGTTTGAATTGAATAGGCCTTGAAACTACTGGACCGATTTTAAAAATTCTTTCACCATTAGAATCCTACATTATTCCTGA
Source organism: Parnassius orleans (assembly GCA_029286625.1). NCBI lineage: Eukaryota > Metazoa > Arthropoda > Insecta > Lepidoptera > Papilionidae > Parnassius > Parnassius orleans. The sequence goes on along the minus strand of JAGSMP010001071.1, from coordinate 65,135 downwards.
TGAACATATGTGATAGAATATTTTCAAAAAGTTAGGTATCCGTATGAAAACTTCGTTAATGTAATTGGGTGTGAAAAAAATACCAAAAGAATCCTTATATCGCGTACGCTACGGAAACTGACAATAGAGCAAAGTGATGTACTACATTTATACAGGACATCAATATCTACAAAAAGTCCAGGATACCATATTATGTCTAACTATTACAGTTATGTGACAATAACTACTATTCCATGTTAAAGTATGCAATGGTAACGCCGAAAATTTCTTATATCGCGTATACTGCGAAACTATTGACAATAGAGCAAAGTGATGTACTACAGTTTTATAGAAGACATCAATATCTACAAAAAGTCTGCAATCCCATATGTTTACCTATTACAGTTATGCCACAATAACTACTTTTCATGTTAAAATATGCAGTGGTAACGCCGAAAAATCCTTATTAGGCGTACGATGCGAAACTATTGACAATAGAGCAAAGTCATGTACTACAGTTTTATAGAAGACATTAATATCTAAAAAAGTCTGCAATACTATATATTTAACTGTTACAGTTATGCCACAATAACTACTTTTCATGTTAAAATACGCAATAGTAACGCCAGTACAAGCTTAGCCACATTATTCGTACCTCGGTGTTAATCCTTATATCCAAATAAATCACTTTGTATTTAAGGCTATATCAGTACCTCTACCATGCATAACCACCAATTACGTTAACCATGTAATTGGTAAAATTTTTCACTTTTAAATCTTTGTTAATTTAGCAACCGTCCGTCGCGATGTCTCTCTCGAGTTCGCATATCGCGAGGCGCAGCTAGCTTTCTAAAACGCTGAATTTGCCGTTGAACTAATAGTCATAGGCTTTTAGTATGTGTGACGAATGTTTTTATTGACATTAGTCACATCTCGCCAGTGATAGTTGCGATCGAGAAGCTAAATTAAGAAAAATATTATTTATTGAAGATAACTCAAGCTTCCTCTCTCATGTGCTATCTCTTTCAAGTTACGATATTAATTTGATTCATAAGCGCTTATAAAATGTAATTCCGTGAAATATTTAGGTTTGCTATATATTTCTATTACTTTAAGATCATAATAATAGCATCAGCTACCTACCTAGCTACCTGCCGTGCGGCATTACATTCTTCACAGTTTATTAATCTCTTTCATGTCTTCCAGTTATATGCAAACGAAAAACTGCATCAGAAGAAGAATTATTTGCCCTTTAAAATATTCAAGTACAAATCATATTCTTTATCTTTATCCATGAACAACTGCAACACCAGGGGCCTTTAAAAGGAGTAGCTTTTTCTTGAAGGTCCTAAGTCGTATCGGTCCGGAAAAATCGCTGGTGGTAAACTATTCACAAGGAAGTTGTGGAGAAGAAACATCTTCTAAATCGCACAGTATGGATGGTCGGGAATTCTGCCGCGATGTGCGTTCGTGAAATTTGGCGACTGGGATAAATCCGAACAATTCCTAAGAGCACCGTGGTAAATGCGAAGAAAATGCAAAGAGATGCAACATCTTCGCAGCGCCAATGAATCGTGCCGATCGGAAAGGACTCGGTCGTAGACGATTCGAGCCCCTCTGCGCTGGATGCGGTCAGTGGAAAGAGCTGGCACTGGGAGACCCAGCCCAGAGATGGGAACAGTATTCCATGTGAGGCTGAACCTGCGCCTTGTAAAGTTGCAGGCGGTGTGCCGGCATGAAATACTGTCCCGCTCTGCTGAGCACGCCAAACTTTTAGAGAGCCAATTTGGCCTTCTCTTCCAAGTGACCACGAAACTGCACGACTCGATATGTCGACGCCGAGGATTCCGATACTGGATGAGGCAACAAAGTGCCTTGAAATAGGAGATACGACAAAGGGTTCTTTGCGGTAAACGCAAACTTATGTCTGAGGATTAAACTGGACTAGATTTGAGTCGCTAATCCGAGACGTAGGGGCGCGACTGCGCAACGTACAGTACTAGCTCTGCTGAAAAGAATTTTAAATATCAAGGTGTAAAAGACTACTAAGGTGATAATAAATATAAAAGTTAAAAATGGTGCAGTGACATAATAATTTCCATATTATAGTGGACAAAACATTGAAAAAAGACTAAATTAAAGATCTTGTGACGGTACTCAAAATGTGCGGCTTCACTTATAAACAAAGAAAAGAAATCTTCATTCTTCAAGTGTAAAAGTTATAATATCATAAATAAGGCTAAAACAGAGTTATGACAAAATATGTATGATAAATAAAGTGACAAAAGTGTAATATTCAACAATCTACTGATGGAAATAACGGTGAGTGAAAAAATATATAATAATAATAAATAAGACAAATCGCTTGTATTAAAGAACAAGAAAAATGTTGTAAATAACAAAATATAAATAAAATTATCTGACTGTTATTCACAATAATTAATAAATTAAAGAAAGTGGAAATAAATAAATACATCGTACTCCGCTGCCTCCATCTAGGTATAAATTAATATATATGTCTCAGTTCACAACCATATTGAATAATTGACTGCCTATCTATTCTTCACAACCTTTTGTTTGACAATAGAAGTGCTAACAAACATAAGAATAAAGATACAATGAAGGATCTGCAGAAACTTATAAGAGAAATTAGAACAGATTTTAGTAAAAAACTAAATTCAATAGAATCACAGTTTTCTCAATTAGAAGAAAGAATAACTTCAAAATTAATTTAAATATAAATGAAAATTCCAAGAACTGAGCAACAAATACGATAATTTACAAGCACAAGTTTTAGATCAAGAAAAAAGAATACTCACACTTGAAAAATAAACAAACAAAGAAATTTAGTGTTATTTGGAGTTGAGGAAGGAGAATTAATTAATTTATTATATTTTGTAATATAAATTAATTACTTTGAGTTGTAAGAAAAAGTTATGCATATATTAAAAATCAAATGAAAATTGATATACAAGACTTTGAACTTGAATCAGTAAGAAGGCTCGGTAAAAGAGGAATTAATATCAGACATGTTGCTGTAGCCGTAACTACGCTAGGAAAAAAATTAAAATATTGCAAAATAAAAAGCAGCTAAAGGATCGAACATCTACGTAACAGAAGAATATCCAGAAGGTATTGAAAATTAGAAAAATCTTAAAAGCTCAACTACAACACGAAATAGAGAAAGTAACTTGGCTTACAAAATACGACAAACTCACAATAAAGAAAAAAAAGATGTACACAAATAAAAGACCACTCTTCATCACCCTCGACTCTTTATCACCACCGTCACCACAGCATACAACCAATCTACATGTCATTCCTCTAAATTCAGAAAGATTCTAGAAACAGTGAAAATATAAGAATCAGTAAGAAGCATAGATCGAGCCATAAACAAATAACATCGTATTATTTAAAATAATAATAAAAATTCCGGAATGAACGCTTTACAGATATATAAAAGTACAGGCCCCTCCAGACAATACTTTAAAACAATGAATCAAAATCAATATACTACTCGGATTTACTCTCCCAATACGGTTGGTCACCATGGGAACAGTAGACCAAAACCCTCCATCCATAAAGTCAAATTAAATAGCAAAACAATATTAAAAATACATGTTGCCACATTTAATGTAAGGTCTCTAGTCGGAGATGGTCGCCAAGAAGAACTAGACTATGCCCAGATACATAAAATGGGACATTATAGAGCTTAGCTGAAGTAAAAAAGGGACTAAAATTTTAGAGTATGAACAATATATACTTATCCATACAGGAGTGAAGAGCGGTATAAATGGAGTCGGATTTGTCATTAAAAGAAAATGGAGAAAATATTTGACTACATAAGTATTTCTGATAGAGTCGCACGTCTAGATATGATGTTTGGTCAAAAAAAATTAAGTTTAATCCAAGTTTACTTTTACATATAAGGCTAAAGAAAGCGAAATTCAACTCTTTTACTCAGACATACTAAAAGCTCTACAAAATTCATCAACATCTACAATGATAATGGGCGATTTTAATGCCAAAATTGGACAACCAACTCCGAAGACAAAATTAGTATGGGACCTTGGGGCTTTGGTGACAAAATGAACGGGTGAGTTACTAATTCAATTTTGCTTAGAAAATCAATTTAAAATAAGTAGTACATATTTCAAAAAATTAAAGAATAGATGGACTTACAAAAGATATAAGAGAAATGACAAACCTAGAAATAATAAATACAACCTATCCATCAGACCACAGACTTGTACGTGCATGCGTCAACATTAAAACTAAGTAAAAAAGGACAGAAAAAATTTTATACTCCAAAAGACAGTTAACACTAAGTGAAAAATAATTCCTCGAGGCCATGTTTACAGAGTTATTAATTAATTATAAAGGAAGGAAAACTTGCAAAAACTACAGAAAGCTGACTAATACAATAGAAGAATGTATAAAAAGTTGCCAAAAAACACATAAGAAAAATTCCAATTTTGTCCAGATATAAAGAACTCATTAAAGAAAGAACAAAACTGAAAAGTAAAGATAAAAAGACCAAGAAAGAAAAAAAAAATACTATCAAAACTCTAACTCAAAATAAAAAAATATTAAGAAAAATTAGACTACCACTTAAAATATTGAAAGATTTATTACAAAAGGCTCTACTAAAATGCACAAAACGACTCACATTATCCAAGGGTGGATTACCTCACTAAAAGCAAATGATAGTGGCAAAACTACAAATAGAAAACACCTACTAAAAATAGCTACTGATTTTATAAAAACTTATACAAAGCCATAACATCAACAATAACATTACGGGTGAATTAATTAATAATTGTTGTAATGAGGACATACATGCTCGTATTCCGCCACTTCTACGTGCAGATATGTCATGCCATAAAAATCTTAAAAGTGCAAAAAGCTCAGGAGAAGGTAGTATTTCAAATGAAGTTCTGAAAGCGATAAAGAACCCATCACACCGATATTAACAAATATTTTCAATGACATACTTGACCTCAGTCAAATACCAGAAGAATGGGCAAACTCTACTATATTTTATTACACAAGAAAGGTGATCAATTAAATATTAATAACTACAGACCTATATCCCTATTGCAAACAATTTATAAAGTTTTGAAAACATATTACTTAATAGAGTCAAACCCAAACTAGACTATATGCAGCCGAGAGAACAGGCTGGTTTTCGTCCAAATTCTCTACAATGGATCACATCTTTGTTTTGACTCAGATAATGGAAAGATATGAAGAATATAACAAAACTCTCTACATCGCGTTTATTGATTACTCAAAAAGCTTTCGACTCTATTTACTGACTCACTTTGGTTGGCATTAGAATCTCATAGTATTCATAACAATATTATAAAAATACTGAAAGAAATTTATAGTCGAACTACAGCAACAATAAAAATGGAGAGACCAGGACAGCCATTTAAAATCGAGAGAGGGTGAGACAGGGACTGATCTCTAATCTGTTGCTGTGTGTAGAGAGTACATTTCTCAAAACTAGACTGGGACAGACGAGGCATTAACATTAACGGAGAATTTTGAGTCATCTACATTTTGCAGATGACATTATCATAATGAGCGAAAATCACGAAGATCTTATATATATGGTTCAGTCTTTAGACACAGAAAGCAGAAAATGTGGCTACAAATGAACCAGATAAAACTTGTATATTGACAAATAGCACAAAATGCTTGTTCAGGTTCAAAACCAACAAATCAGATATGTAAACGAATATATTTATCTTGGGCAAAATGTTTCCTTTCATAACAACAATTTCGAGTATAGAAGAATTAAATGGCATGGAGCAAATATTGGTCATTAAAACATATTTTCAAGGCAAATAACTACAATTAAAAAGAAAGCGATGGATACTACTGTACTCCCCACTTTATTATACGGATGTCAAAATTGGGCTCTCTAGAAAATAATTTCTAAACTACAAGTTTTCAACGAGCAACGAAACGCAGCATGCTTAACATAAAACTAAAACACCGACATAGAAACAGTGATATACGAAAAGAACAAACACATCATAGACGCAGCCAAATTGGCGTGCCAATTGAAGTGGAGATGGGCGGGACATGTGGCTAGAGTCAATGATGGAGATGGACTGAACAGGTGCTTCATTGGTACCGCGTGATGCGACGTGCTCGCGTGGTCGGCCGCGGGCGCGCTGGTGCGACGACATTGTGGGGTGGCAGGAGCAACGTGGACCAGGCTAGCGAGCAGACAGAACCTCATGGAAAGGATGGAGGCCTTCACGGAAATGGGTATCCCAATAATACTAATAATTAATATAATAAATTATTAAATTATATCCTATTATGTGTGTAGTCAAATTCAATTGATTAATATTAACAAATTTTATTATTTTTAATTATATATTATGTGACGAAAATCAACTATAAGAAAAAAAATTGACAATTACTTAAATATAAAATGGTTGTTACAAACATTATTTATAATCAAAGTTAATCTTAAATTTAAAATTTGAACTTTTATTTAAAATTAACTGATATTGACACGACACTTAGTAAAGAAAACAAAATGGCATGAATCATAATAATATTGTAAATTGTAAATGATTTGACTACTATTGACTTTTGTGAAAATTGGGAATTAAATGCTATTATTATTATTATTATTATAATCCGAGACTTTGTTCAGAAGACTCGACTTCGAACTAATTTTTTCCGGTACTCGATGACGTTTTCCCGAGAAATATTGGCGCGGCCGGTGTATAGAGCATCACCAGTGCTGTCATCCACGCAGTTATGCTATCGGTTTGCAACATATCATGATATGCAGAAGAAACATCGTTGGTGATAGCACGCAGCCTTGTGGAACACCAACGTTAATAAACATAGTCGGAGCATGCACGTCTGGCGATCTTGATGCCCGATCTGCAAAGCTGGTGATTTAATTGCACATTTCTCGGAGGAAGCTCATGGAAGGATTTTCGAAGAAGCGCTTTGTGCCAGACCCGATCAAAGGCCTTCATATGTCCAAACTAACGTCAATACCTCCCCTTGGACTCTGCCTCCGCCCATCTGCAGGTCAGGTCGACCAGAAGATCACCAGCTGATCGACCCTAAAACCGTATTGGCGGTCACTAATCAGCTGGTGATCCTCAAGGTACCGCATGCGCTGGCAGCTTATAACGGACTCCATTATTTTGGAGAACAAGGGGTGATGGCGATAGGCCTGTAGTTGGACGGTTTGAGTGTTGCCTTTTAGGGATCGGTTGGACAGCTATCTTCCATGATTTCGGGACTACGCCTAGGAGTGGACTACGGAAAAGACACGTTAAAGTCGGTGCCATCTCCGAAGCACACGTCCTCAGCACAAATGGGGGTTCCGTCAGGCCCACTGACTTGTGGATGTCAGGGAGAGTTGCTTTTTATGAACCGAGCACTGTGAGAACCACATTTCGGCATGGAGCACTCACACCGCGGGATGGTCGGCAGTGTGTTCCCCGTCATCAAAGTCGAGTTGGACGCAAGGGAGCCTAAAGGTCAGATTTCTTTGCGGCGGGCCACTGAGTCGTCCTCCTGTGCAGAGATGGTAGTGATGGCTTACAAAATTCTTTGACAGCCTTATGAGAGACCAGAATGCACGGGTTCCCGAAGGAAGGAACTAGTTTCTCGCCAATTCTGCCTATGCTCTGACTTTGCCTTGGTAACACTTTGAAGGACCTGGAGGCGAAGTTATACTCTTTGCATGCTGGTGTTTACATCCAGAGCCGAAGCCTCAGCCCAGGCCTGATAGCACTCCTGCTTACTGCGTAATGCAGTCTTACAGAGCGACCAAACCAAGGCTGAGATCTGCCTCTGATGGGTACCACAGATGATGGAATAAATAGTTCCATTCCTTTAGCACCACATCAGTGGACAGAGTCAGCAACAGCGCTGGATCATCCGGCGAGAAGCGACATGTCCCCATGGGTGGGATGCAAAGAAAGATCGCATTCCGTCCCAGTCCGCCGACCTGTAATGCCAAACACGGCGGCAACCTGCAGAACGCACCGCGAGGGAGCGTGAGTGGCACACTCCGTATCAGACAATGGTCCAAAACGGAGAGGACCATCGACGAAACCTGATATCCGCCCGGATGAGAGGTCAGCGGAAGGTCCAACAGGGAAGGTGTATGATCCTTCACATCTGGATGTGTCAGACCATATGCCAAGGCAAAGTCATAAACAGATCTCCCACGCATGATCGGTTAAACGTGAACCGAGCCATCGGCGTGGTGGGCGTTAAAATAGCCAGGAGCACGATCTCTGCGGATGGGACGTGTTGTAGCAAGGAATCTGTAGCCATTTTGACGTGGTCGATGAGTCGGTCTGTTTTGGCATTACCGCTATGTGACTTTTAGAGGCACCCGTAGACGTGCGGATGGTCGTCGCTATCTACGCGTAGCCAAAGGATGGACAGGTCCAAACCTTCAAGACTGCCGAGGCGTCGAGAACAGATGTCCTCCTGACGTATATGCAAACTCCAGCCCGAGGCACAAAAGTGTTCAATTTGTACCGGTATGGAGATACAAGTATCAGCCGGAGAGGACACCTGCGTCTCGGTGAGAAGAGCAAGGCCAGCTTCGCCGTCTCGAGATGGTAGTGGACGGCATTTAGGTTCAGTGAAGTCCCCTGATGTTGTGTGCAGAAATTCACGGATAGCGTGATAGGGTTCACCTTGGTCTTGTTGCTCAGTTTGCCCCGAACAGTTAAATTGTTGATGAGAGTCACCGTTTAAATATCTATGTATGGGCCTTTTTATACCACAGTGCGACTCAAGGTGTTATCAAGTTCAGAATTACTAACACATCTAGAAAAGCTAAAGGTTGTTTCCTCTAACTCCATTGTGAACTGAATTTTAGAATTTATGGAGTTAATATGGTCTAAAATGCAGTTACTTTATCTAAAGGTAGAAATGTGAAAGTGTCGTCTACATACCGCTTGTAGAATCTTGGATTACGGGAAAGTAAGTAGGGCTTTCTCCTCAAAGTCTTCCATGAATATATCGGCGACAAGGAGGAATACAGGTGAGCCATCGCCACACCATCTACTTGTAGAACTCCTCCTTCCACAATAGGTAGCCAGATGTAAGAGCAGTGTCTGAGTAATACTGCATATTCTATGGGCATGTTGTTTTTTTCAAATGAAAAATATCGAGATATTTTGCACATAAACTCATATATTAAGTTTTCCTTTTTATTTAAATTATTTAAATTTAACTTTGACAATAATGATTTAACTCAGGATGCATTTTCTCAATTTTATCAAAGTTTTATTTCGAACAATGTTACGTCTTTTGTAGTCAGATTCAAAATTAGGAATGGTATTTTACCATTAATTGGACTTACTAACGTACTATCAATAAACACGCCCATATATATAATCATGTATTTCTTTCATACATACCACACATTCTTCTGTTAAACTAGTATTAATATAATGAATGGATTCTGATCTGGCAGTTACGATAATAAATTACTACACGAGTCTATTAATTGTAAATTATTGCTTAGATTCATCAACCATCAATCAACTTATTTGCTTAGATTAATTGACCAATAATGATGAAGTATTATGTTTCATATCTATAACTGCTCCAAACCTTCAAATCAAATCAAATCAAATCAAATTCATGTATTTGCATAATACAGGTATAAGGTTGTTGAGAACATTAGAATATGTGCACTGTATTATTACTTTATGAAGTGTGCAAATACAATAGTAGGCAACGCATTACTAATTAAATAATGGTGCGTTTAAATCAAAAGAAAAATAAGAAGAAAAAAAATTGTCAATAGTTGAGTAAGAGTCCATGGCGCTAATTGTTGTCGTACAAAATATCTTGAAGTTATATAAAGTCTAAATATAATATTTTTAATAACACGTGCAATCAAATTTAAAATATTGTCTACACAAATTAAATAATGTCAAAATTATGATTTATTATACTTATCTTATCAAATTATTAAAATATTACAACGTGTCGCATATAATAATACTTAATATAAATTACTATTATTAAAATATAATTAAATTCAAATTATTATTATTAAGTTGCAATAAAATTAAAACTATTATTATTAATTATAATATTTTTATCCTCTAGGTACTCTTTAACATTATATAACATTTATTAATCAGAAATTTGTGTAATATCGTCTTCAATCGTAGAATAGGCAACTTTTGACATAAAAAGTATTATTTTACAGGAGAGCCAATTGATGATTTTCAGATTTTATTTTTTATTTTCTCAACCAAATTATGACCGATTACTACAGGTAATACATCGTTATATGCGTATTTGCAACCTTTATGACCTTAAATTAGTAATTTTCGCCAATGTTTGGAACAAGTCGAAAAGAAACCAGGAGTTTACATATTTATTTTATATAATAAAATACATAAGTTGTTAAGTTTAGTTTTAAATCAAAATATAGCATCATTATGAAATAATTAATATTCTATGTACGTGATTCCGCTTGAAATAAGTTACGTTTAACAAATATAAGGTATAAATTCTCATAACATAAACATAAACACTCACGCCTGTCACCCAGAGGGTAGGCAGAGACTACGGACTTCCACTTGGCACGGTCCTGGCACACCTCTCTCGCTCCTTTACATCCATATATCTACACACGCTCGTCGGTTAAGGTTGCTCCTAATCTGGCCCATTTTCAATATATCGCCAATTTGGTCGATAAAACTTCGTCTAGGGCGTCCCTTTCCGACTCTGCCGTTCACTTCTGCAGCATAAATTTGCTTTGTCACTCTTTCTTCGTTCATTCTTTCTGCATGACCAAACCACCGAAGCATTCCTTTCTTAATCCTGGTCATAACGTCATCTGCAAACCAGACTTTTCTCTTATCACTATTTTCTCACCCTGTCATTCAGATTCAGCCCTAGCATACTCCTTAATGACCGCATTTCTACATTATTCTACTCTCATGCCTCTTCTGCCAGACCCAACTTTCACTACCATACATTAAAGTAGGGACTAACATAGCATTGTGGTGCCAAACGTGCCCTTTTGAAACATTCTGACTCTTCACAATAGCGTATAGAGCCCCATTCACTCTATTTCTGCGTTCACTCGTCGTTCTATATCCTTATCATATCTACCATCCTGCTAAATAAACATCCCAAATATACAAACTCATCCACTTGCTCAATCAACTCCCTTCTATTCTTATTTCACATAACGTTTTACTTTCTTCTCTTTCAAAACCATCACTTTCATCTTACTTGCGTTCACTTTCATCTTACTTGCGTTCACTTTCCTTACCTCTTTCTTTTTAATGACCGGTTCATTAAAGTACCATCATTAACAACTCAATGGCTTGATCATCGGCGTACAAAGGCATTTGACGGTTGACTCACCCATTCTCAACCCACATTCTTCAACTTCAAAGTTTGCAAACAACTGTCTATAAATAGGTTAAACAGCCAAGGGGATGCTACACAGCCCTGTCTGAGCACCTTTTGGATGCCAAACCAGTCCGAGTAGACCCCGTTGATCCTACACAAGCACTAGAGTCCCTATAAAGAGACTTCAATGCCTGTATCAAACCAGCGCTCAAACCAAATGTGTTAAGTGTTTGCCATAACACATTCCTCCACTTTGTCATAAGCCTTTTCCAAGTCCATGAAAGCACAAAAACTTTCTGGTTTTTTGGCCAAAATTCTCCGCAATCATGCGCATGGAAAATACTTGATCCGTACCCCATTCCTTTCTAAATCCAGATTGCACATCCCAAATTTTTCCATCAGTTTCTTCCATAACTCTTCAATTAACACCTTAGTATACAGTTTACCCACAATGTACTAAGCAAGCTGATACCACGTAGTTTTACAGTCCTGCTGTGACCCTTTTCCTTTATATATTGGGACTATAACGGCTTTGCACCAGTCTTCCGGTACCCGCTTGAGTTCCCAACATAAATTAAACAAGGTGTACAGCAGGCCTGCCACCCTCCCTCTCCAGCCCTTTTTCAGTGATACTCTATCATATCCGGCTGCTGCCCACCTGCTTTCATGCTTTTCATTGCTTTCATTATTTCATCTACACTTATCTCCCTACCTCTCTCCACTTCTTTCAGGAATTTCTTTTCACTTAATTCAGACGACCCTCACTCATAAATAACGCTTTCAAAGTATTCCTTCATCTCTTTTAATTCGAAACTTCATCATTAAGCATACAGCCATTCTCGTCTCGTATAGCATTCATTCTAGACTGTTTTGAATTTCCCCTAGCAGTTCTTCGAGTTTCCAGAACATTTTAATATTTGCCTTGAAGTTATGGATATCCTTCTATCATTCTTATCCGTTCTTTCTTGCTTTTCCTTTCAACAACTTTTTCTTTCAATCTCATCATTCATACCGCCAGAATTACCAGCTTTGGTTGCCAAATCTAGCCATGCTCTCTTCTTTGCTTCAACTTCCATCCGAATCTCATCATCCCACCACAACGTATTATTTTTCCTTTCATTCGTTCTACTTACACTACATACTTCGGTGGCTGCATCCACCAAAACTTTCTTAACATTATTCCACAGTCTTCAGGTCTAAATCATTCATACATATTTCATTCAAACCATTTATATTCTCCCTCAGTCACATTTATACTTCTCTTTCACACCTTCATCTTGTAACCTCTCTGTTCTTATACGCTGTAACGCAGTGGTAGACACAGATGTTCATGCCGCCAACGCCTGAATAGACCATTAATTCGGCATAAGACCAAGTAATGATCCGTCCCTACGTTGGACCCCGGTAAACTCTTGTATCTACCACTGCGCTCCGCATTCTTTCATCCACAATTATGAAATCTATCTTTCTATCATCACTCTTCCCATGTATACATGTGAATCCTCTTATGGCGAAAAGTATTCGTCACAAAAGATTCTTTTCTCATACATTGCTCTAAATAATTAAATTAGTATTGATATTTTAAAGTAATTTACAGTTTATTAGTTTACAGTTTTTAATATTTTTTGTGTATTTACATACATTGTGGGTTTAACTCACCTTAATGGTTAAACTGTGATAAAGTTATCACCCTCCTACCGCTCACTTTTTGTTTTCACAACACACCAGAAGATAAGTTTTCAAGACAATGTCCTCTATTGCTGAGTTAGCAAATATCCAAAAGCTCTCAATCAACGTATGGCAAAATTTGAAGAACTCATAAAAATCTGCACCCGGCTCCTGACTTGAAGTCTCTCTCAAGTGACAAGCGTTTAAGGTAATGTTTGGCAAATCATGTCACTACAGTTGCGCGAGCGCCCCCGGATCGGTCGTGTGCAGTGTTTCTTAAGTACGGCGGCGGTGCTATTTTGAAAAATGACGGTATCGTGCAATAACTGTAGAATTGTCATATGTGAATTATTATCTTATGTACAGAACAAATTGTCTGTAGCTGATGAAGAGTATATTGTGAGGATATGTGCTGCGACGTTTTCGTCTGAGGGAGATCGAGCAGGCGAATAAATTACTAGTGGATTCCATACCGGGATCTGCGTAAACTACGAGGAAGGAAAGGCAAAAGAACCGTTTTTAAACGATATAATCAGCCTTTTAAGGGCACCGACCCTGATGTTTTGCCAGTGTTCGTAGCGAGACTTGATAAGTTACCTCCGATTACCTTCGATCACCTTGACGTCTCAAAATTACTTAAGGATCTAGCTGTTGTGCAGGCTGAGATAAAAACATTAAGTCATCATACGCAACTATCGACCAGCTAGAAAAGTGAAAACAGGTGTCAAAGTCTCAGGCATACATCGCCGCCCTTCTCAGCTGCAAGGTGAACATGAAGAAGGCGCTTATCGAGACAGTGGGCCCATAGGATTGTCTCAACTTATGATACGATCATTACAAATCACAGCGATCATCCCGATGTTGAAGCGTCATCTCCGAGATCATAATTTAAATTATAGAAACATTAATTATATGGAGTAGTACGTTTGGAAGTTACAAAACACGTGCCTCGAACAGGATAAGCACGCAGCGTGGAACAGGTTAGCGGCGCGGGCGGGGCAGTGATGTGTCATCGCGATCGGCGAGCGCGCCGAAGCGCTCCGAGCGCGCAGCCGTGCTGCGAGGGCAGCACCGAGCCAGTCAGCGGGGCAAGCTGGGCCAGCCATCGAGCCTGCGGGTCCAGCTGCGGGACCGGCGGGTGTGTTATCGTTCGCCGAGGTGACTAAGACAGAGGGTGAGTGGAATATTGTACAGCGGGAAACCTAAAACGAGATCGTATCGTTATCTGGGAGCCGCGGGTGTTTCAATGACGAGAATTGTAATTTTAAAGCCGCGGACAGAAAAGTTCCAATTTTTATTACTATGGTGCACAAAGACACGACGGAGAAGGATATAACGGAATACGTTTACAATAAGACGCAAGAAAACATTAAACTTGAAAAGATTTCTTTTTGAGAGGAAACAAGGATTATAACGCGTTCAAATTTTTGTATCAGAGCGGAAAATAAAAATATTTTAGATGCAACACTTTGGCCGGAGGTTATATTCCGGCGATTTGTCAACTTCAAGCGAAATAATAGTAGTGGTGGCACGAACGGTGTAGTGGTGAATACCGTGAACGGCTCTATCCCTAATGTCAATGGATAAAAGTCTCAACTGTAAGTTAGTCAGCTTCAATTGTAGTATAAAACGCTCAGTTGACGATGTCAGGTTTTGTGTCAGTCGGCAGTGTGATAGCACTTCAAAAACTTGGTTATTTGACACGATATTCAGTTTCTTAGCGGGATTGATAAGCGTTTCGCAGCACAGGCATCTGCAATGGATTCGGCGGGCATGGTTTCTGGCCGGCCTTATGGGGCGTTGGGCTGCTTTGGAACAAAAGTGTTTTCCAAAATGTGTCGGTCATGTATTGTGATAATCCACGAATATATGGCATACAAATAGTGCTGGGCGATAGGTCCATTTAGTATTTAGTGTGTACATGCCTACAGATAAAATGGTAAATCTTACGGAATTTACTGATTGCCTCAGTTCGGTGAATGCATATTATTAATAGTAGTAATGTAGAATCTGTATACATCCTTGGTGACTTTAACGCATCCGAATGAGCGGTTTTATGACGAGTTGATGTGTTTTGTGACGAACAAGAGTGGTCATGTGTGGATGTACAGCTGCTAGGTGTAAGTTCGCACACACTTTATAAGTGAAGTCCACGGGTCGAGAAGGTGGCTTGATCACTGTGTGGCGACAATCTGCTGTATCGTCTGTTTTAAATGTTTATGTTAATTATGATGTCTACTGGTCTGACCATTATCCTTTAGTAATTGAGCAACTTGGATATTGTCAAACCAAAGTTGGATTTTTATGTAAAGTTACAAACGAGATTCTTTGGGGAGATAGAAAGCCGGAGGAGATCGGGATATATACAAAATTATGTAATGAAAAATTAAGAGCCTTCTGTTTTCCCGAAATTTCTTTCTTGTAGTGATTGTGTTTGTAAAGTGCATTGATCACAAATTACTTATCGATAAATTATATAGCGAAATATAACGCTTTATCTGTGGCTGCCACTGAATCCAACACTGTAAGATCGCGCATTGGCAGGCGGCCTGTGGTTGGGTGGAACAGATATACACTGCGATGCCCATAGGAGAGCCAGGTCAGTTTTTAATGTGGGTTTGGTGGGGAAAGCCAAAAATGGTAGTGTCTATGAGAAATGCACGGAGGTCGTAGTTTGTTTAAGTGCTTAAAAGTGGTGTCAGAACCACAGTGAACAAATAAAAATGGACATCTTGGCTACTCAGCACACGAAAATGATTTTCGTAATTTTGGAAATCGACCAATAATTTAAATAGTAAACCTGGCCTACCAGTGAGCGTTAATGGTATTAATGATCATGGTCTTATAGCAGATATGTTTAGAGAGCATTTTACAGTGACTTCACCGTTAGGGCCATCACAGGCCATAGGAGATTGGGGTACGTGTGGCCAGGAGATTGGAATCCGATTTACAGCGAAGGATGTCAGTAAGGCTATAGGTTCTATGTCGTGGCAAGTCTCCTGGCCATGACAGACTTAGTATTGAACACCTAAAGCATGCGGGTCCTCACTTACGAGTACTTGCCATGTTTTATAACATGTATAAGCGCATTCGTACTTGCGGCTCTGATGAGAACTGTGGTGGTGCCAATTGTGAAGAACAAAACTGGGGACATATCTGATAAGTCCAACTAGGCCTATCTCACTTGCCACGATTGTTGCGAAAGTGCTTGACGACAGTTTGCAACGCCCAGCTTGATAAACACTTATGCCTGACAATCAGTTTGGTTTCAGGCCGGTTTGTCAACAGAGTCGGCCATATTATGTTTGAAGCAAACTGTGAGTACTATTCAGTTAGAACGAACGCCTATTTATGCCTGTTTTCTGGACCTTAGCAAGGCGTTCGATCTGGTGAATATGATATCCTATGGCAGAAATTGAAAGATACCGGACTGCCTGAAGTTACTAGGATCTTCAAATTTTGGTATCGAAACCAGGTCAATGTGGCGATGGTCCGAAACCTATTCGCAGCCATATAGGCTGGGTAAGGTGCACGACAGGGGCTTAACTTCCCTAAGCTCTTCAACCTTGTATGTGAATGCACTGATAGAGTTGCTTAGCACCACTCATGTCGGTTGTCATATTGACAAGTATGCCAACAACGTCAGTTACGCAGACGACATGGTGTTGCTGGTGCTTCTGTTTGGGAAAGGCAAAATTGTTGAGCATATGTGAAGCTACGCCCGCAGTCACGGATTGATTTATAACGTTAATAAAAGCGAATGCATGGTCTTTCAGGCTAAAGGGAAGCCTTGCCTCATATATACCACCCATTAAGTTATACGGTACCCCGTTAAGAAGGGTGTATCAGTTTAAGTACCTGGGTCATATGGTGTCCTTTGACCTGAAAGATGATGCTGATATAGAGAGCGCGGGGCATTGTCTGTTAGAGCGAACATGATCGCTCGCAGGTTCGCTCGTTGTTCGGTCCCTGTAAAAGTAACGCTATTCAGAGCTTGCGTCCTTTTACACGAGCAGTCTGTGGGTGGACTACACGCAGAAACAGTACAATGCCCTGCGTGTTCAATACAATAATGCATTCAGGATGCTATTGGTCTGCCTCGTTACTGTAGTGCATCGGGTATGTTCGCGGATGCGCGTGTGGATTGTTTCTACACCACCATGCGTAAACGATGACATCCTGGTGCGCAGGGTGCGGGACAGTTCGAGTGGCATCCTGAGGCATTTTCTGACAGGGTTTGATTGTCAGTACCTGAACCATTGTCATATGGTGCACGTGCTGACTAATCGGGCCTGTCTTAGATATAGTTTTAGAATTAGGTAAATAGTTTCAAGTTTACTAACATTAGCTTTAAGATTTGTATTATTACTAACATCTATGATCCTTGTGGTCGAAATAAACGATTTTATTTTATTTTATTTTATTTTATTTTATTTTACTACATCAGAGAAGATCAATGAGGTTAGTCAAACTGTTGACAATATTGAGATGCGGCATCGGAGAAAATATTTGCTGCTAAATGGAGTTCCTGAATCATCTGATGAAAACATCTTAGATAAAGTGGTAACTGTCCTGCAGGATAAGCTTCAACCACAGGAATTTTCTTCAAGCTCCATTGTGGCTTGCCATCGTCTGGGTGCAGTTTCGGAAGCTCGTGCAAGACCAGTCCTGATTCGGTTTATGATCAGTCCATTAAGTCAACCATCTGGGTGAAGAAGACACAGTTGAAAGGTACTTCGTATGTGCTTTCCGGGTTCCTTACTCGTCAGCGTCAAATTTTATTCATTGCTGCAGAAAGCACTGGTATCAGACAAGTTTGGTCACGCCTGATGGTAATATCTACGTCAAGTTGGTAAGCAGCGCCATCGACTGACGGACACCAAGGACCTCGATGAGCTCATTGCGCAGTATGAACAGTCTGTCTGCATCGGATCAACCATCTGATTCTACGACTAAGAAAGTTCCATCGATGATGTTAATAGGTGATAGCGCACCAAAGTTGACGACGAGGCCAAGCGCATAATTCGCAACAAGTAACTTGCATTGACTTTGCTTATTCTCATGCTTGATTTAACTTGTAAGCTGTTATCTGTTCTTGTTATTTGTCCTATTATTATTGATAAGTAGGTATAATTGCAATGATACTGGAATGGTAACAATTAAATTTAATTACCTACATACTAACACTAATGTAATACTTTGCAGAACTAAAACATGATATTCACAGATGTCAGATGACATTCACAGATCACAGCTTGCTATGTTTTGGCATTGGCTACGGCCTTTTGCCATACTTCACTATATTGTTATTGATAGCACAGTAAGCTATATGTGATATAACTTTATTTTAGCTACAAGTAATATTCTAGTGTAATAATTATTTAGTATTTTGTTTTTTTTTTTCTTTGTTTTTAATTGCTTTTAAAGTTTATTGTTTTTGGTTTTCTTCTATTTTGTTGTAACTTTGTATTTGTTTTTTTTTCCTGGTGTTACTATTAAGATTATGAACAGTTAGCGGAGGGTGATGTATGTAGATAAACATATATTTTTATATCCATTTATATATATATTTAATTATTATTATCATTATTATTTTATTTTATTTTAAATATTTTTGTCTAATGTCAGATGATGAATCTTTTTATTCTACTTGCAACAGTTCCTCTTCCTTTTCATTTGCTGATGCTTCAGATGAGTCTACTGCTACGTACATTAATATATGAAGAATCTCAAAATTGTTAAACTGTTTTCACATTTGCCCTTAAATGCACAAGTATTCCTCAACATCATACGGAGCTCCTGGATACTTTCTCTCTGGTGCAGTTCATGCTATACTCATATCGGAGCTGGCTTAAGCTGAACTCGTCCACGTCTTATAGTCTTCGGTTATATTTTACTCGTAACGACCGCACTGGTAAGGGCGGAGGTGTCGCTATATATCTGCGTAGTGATATACCTTATAAAATATTAAACGTCTTCTTCTATATTCCGTTCAATGGAATACATTTTTGTCGATGTTAATCCAAGAGTGTTAAAGTTTTCTTGGAGTTGTCTCACTGTCTACCTCAAGTGGACTACTTCTCCGATTTGGAAGAAAATTGTTTGCCTTTCAGCTCTGCCCTACACACTCACATTATGATGGGAGACTTTACACTGACCTATTAGGGTTTTCTCTCAAATCTTGACTGAGGTCGATCATGATGTCGCATAATTTCACTATTTTGCCTCTAAATGCAACATCACAACTTCTCACTCTGCTGACACCTGGATCGACCTTATAGCCGTCTCCTCCGTTGAACACGTTGTCAATTATAGACAATTCCCTGCTTCTGGATTTTCACGGCATGCTGTCATATAAATTAAAGTCTCCCAAGCCTTTATCCGTATCTATCGCTATTCGAAGTCTTGCTAGACTAGATATAGACAAGCTTAAGTGTGATGCGGATGCTGTTAACTGGTCATCTGTATATACTGCTTCCACAGTTGATGAAAAGTCGACTTCTTTAACAGCAACATATTAGGACTGTATAATGAACATGCCTAAGTGTGTCGTTCGACTTAAAACGTCCTCCTGTTCCATGTGGATCACGACTGGAATGGGAATGGCTATGGCAAACGCGACAGAATGTTTCGTGCTTTTAGAAGAATCGCACTTGTGATATAAAGTGGCAGGCATATAAAACTGCGAGAATCGATGTAATCAGATGGTGAGAGCTGCTAAACGCCGATATATCCACGAACAAGTACTTAATTCATCTTCGGCTGATATATGGAAGTTTCTGAAAACGCTTTGGATATGGTAAATCGCAATTTGACTATAATATCATCTTTTTCCGACGATTTTAATCGTCATTTTCTGTCTTCTCAAATAGTTTCTGATAATTCTAGAGCTAATGCTATCTCATTTATCTTCCATGCCTCCTTATTCTCACGAAACTTTCACTTTTCTCCTGTAGACAAGAAGGCAGATAGCAAAGCACTTTCTTCTATTAAATCAAGCTATTGGTTGTGATGATTTGAGTAGGGTAATGGTTATGCACGTGTTGGATGCTATTTTACCCGTGATAACTCATATCATTAACTTTTCGCTGACGAATGGTGCTTTCCAACTCTCTGGCGTAAAGCCTTTTTATTCCCATTCCTAAATCCACTG
The DNA here is from genome assembly GCA_029286625.1 of Parnassius orleans. Taxonomy (NCBI): domain Eukaryota; kingdom Metazoa; phylum Arthropoda; class Insecta; order Lepidoptera; family Papilionidae; genus Parnassius; species Parnassius orleans. The sequence continues at coordinate 44,941 of JAGSMP010001071.1, read as the reverse complement.
ATTGCAGCTCTATATCCAATTTCAGACCAATTTCTATCCTGTTTTCTCTCTAAGGTTCTGGGCTGTTGCTCATAAACAGATTTCTTCTTTTGTTTTCTCAAATAATATTCTTTCCCTTATCAGTCGGGTTTCCGCCTGGTCATACTACAACTACTGCTCTTCTCAGGTGACGGAAGATATCCGAGAGGAATGGAAAAATCAAAACTGACCGTCCTCATCTTAATTGATTTTTCTAACGCATTTAATTCTGTTGATCATGATATCTTGTTAGCTCTTCTTCTCTCATTTGAATATCTCGTCTTCTGCTGAGGAATGGTTCTCTTCATATCTTCGAGGGCGCCAGCAGGCCGTGCGCACTGGACATATATTATCTGACTGGTGTAATGTGTCTACTGGCGTTCCTCAAGGCGGTATAGTCTCTCCTCTCTGTTTTTCCAATTTTTATCAATCTCATCACATTAAATCTCAAGTGCTCTTACCATCTGTATGCCGATGATCTGCAGTTATATGCGCAAGTGGACACTCAAATATCTCTAATGCTATCTCATTATTAAATGATGACTTAAATATATCTCCGAATGGTCCTGTGTATGCATAAACGTGAACCCATCTAAATGCCAAACCATAATCTTAGGTAGCCCGATTATTATCGAAACTAGATATGCCCACCCTGCTATCAATTATGTTTAAAAATAATGTCATACCATTCTCTCCCCATGTAAAGAACCTTGGTCTGTATATTGATGGTTGCTTTACATGGAACAAACATATACAGGTGGTCGCCGAAACAACTGGAACTTTTGCAGATCTCTATATCGATTAAAACTTTCTTCACCACCAATACTAAGATTTTACTTGATCCAGTCACTTATTCTACCGATTATTGATTATGTCGATGTGTGTTGCTCAGACCTGTCTCAACATCACCTTAATACATTGGATCGTCTACTTAACAACTGCATCAGATACATTTATGGTCTTCGTAAATACGACCATATCTTCTTTTCGTGCCCAGCTAAATTGGCTGCTATCCGTCAGCGCAGATATGTTAGAATACTCTGCACCCTTTTCACAATTATGAACGATCCATGTGCTCCGAGTATCTGAAATCCAAATTTCAATACCTGGGAGATTCTCATAATCGTTCTCTTCGTTCTTCGGCTAATCTTAAGTTGCTCCTCCTTTACACCGTACTGGTTATTTATCTCACTCTTTCGCCCTCACGGCCATCAGACTCTGGAACGACATACCTCTTGACATTAAAAAGTTCCCAATAAGTTTGTTTTAAAAATCAAGTCCGAAAGCATGTAAAAAATCGTTGCAAGTTTGAACTAACTCAACTCTTATTTATTTATTTAATTATGTATTATATTTGATATTTGTTTTGACATAGATAATATTTATATATATTGTGTATAAAATGTACTGTATGCATATATGTGTATCCATATATTTATATATGTATATATTGTGTATTTAAGTATATATGTGTGTATATGTGTGTGTATATGTATATTTATGTATATAAAATTTTTTAACCTCTTTCTATTTTGATTATTGCTGCACCGCCTCTTGTTTGTCTATATCTGTTTAGCCTAATGGTTGACTGGGAGAGAATGCCCTATAGCATTAAGTCCGCCATATGTACAACTGTGTGCATGAAAGCTTAAATAAATAAATAAATAAATACGGCGAGGATTCTTCACCATTCTCATTTACACTTTCATCATAAACATTCCTAATATCCTTTCATAACCAGACCTCTTCACTAACCCTTCCATTAAAATCTCCTAACATAATGATATTTCATTTCCCTTACATTTCATCAACACCATCCTTACCATGTCCCAAAACTGCTCTCGGATATAAGTGAGCTAGACATGTCTGGGGCGTACCCCCTACTTTAAACAACTTTAAGCCCACTTTCATTCATATCCACAGCAGCCGTGGGCACATTCATACTCTTTCACACATTGACCCATTCTTTCTGAGAAGGGATGACACTGACCTCCCTATGCCCCGCTCGGTCTCGTCACCCAGACCAGTAGCGGTATACATGCCATGCAGTGGCATCCTTTCCCTTCATTCGTCTCATTTACACATAACATCTATTCCTCTATCATTCATCATTTCGCATATTTCATCCATCTTATCATTCATTGCTCTACATACATTCAGCGTAGACGGGCCTCCGCAATCCACTTTTCGCCCCTCCGGGAGACAGAACGTGACGGGTGGCGAACCTCGTCGCCGGTTTTACTCCGGAGATTCTTACCCCTGCCCCATTAAAGGGCGCGGAACTCGGGGCCATTCCTTTAATGTGTCTGGCTCATGGTGCGTCTAAGGGTAGTAGATTTTACGCCGCTACCATACGGCGAGGCCGAGTCTATCCTTTCGGCTTTGTCGCTCGTTTAGCACCACCCGGGAACACGTGTAGGGTGGGCCTAGCGTTAGGTGGTCGAAGCCAATGGACGCGAGCGACTCATCCCCATTCTCATTCTCATAACAATACTAAAAATATAAAACTAAAAGCATTAAACTTTGCGAGATCATTCAGTAACGAGATATCTTTATAATTAAGCTACTTACCATAGTCACAGCTAGCTATTTATGTTTAATTACTATGTTTTTCACAACCAAGAAGATCACATATAATATCAGTTAAATAAAATGTTATAAATATCAAACAGTTTTCAATTTGTATTTTTACTATTAAACTACAATAATACAATTATTGATAAAGCAATCTTATAAAATAGCTTCTATAAAAGATATTAAATAAATACGCATTGCAAACCTAAAGCTTTCATAATATTTAGGTATCACATTTTTTTCTATTAATTTTGTGATATGCATTTTCGTGTCCAAAACTTTCAGTTTTTAAATATGTAATTTCTTTAAAGTTGGCACTATTGCAGTACTAGTTTCCTTTATTAATGTGTGTACCATTTTAAAATTTTCACCTTCATAAGACGTCTTGAATACAAATTATCTCTGCTGTCCTTGGTGATATTAATAATTTTTATATCTGTCCATTTTACTTTCTTTCCATCTTCACCTGTGTGTAATGTCCCGTAGCTAAAGGTTTTAAATTCTAAAAATCGTCATACGTTAGTTCTTTTATATTGTACGATGTGCCATTCTTTTTGACGTTTTAATGAGTGCTATATACTATTAAAATGCATAGATAAGTGATTCTTTAAGTGAACTTGATTTTTTTTGATATTTGAGTGTACGGCATCGCCTTCATTTTGCGTATGACCTTTGATAAAATTTTCTGGGTCACACTTTTAATTTTAGACAACTCGTTTACTGCATACTCTTTTTGTTTAAATAACCTCCACACTACTATTTTCTCCTTTATCGTGGTTACATACATTACATACATTAATTTCCTGACAGTAAACATCAGACCCGGAACAATTATTTGTAGGCCATACAAATACTTGTTCCGTGCGGATCGAACCCGCGGCCCTAGCGCTGTAACTGATTGCTAAGCCACTGCGCCGCACAGCCTTCAAATCAATACTGACTATATATACATGGCTAGCATAAGCTTATTTTTTGCGGCCGGTGTTTGATGTGCTTGAAATATTACTTGATTGGCTAGCAGTGTCACTTTATTCATTATTTTTCTTCGATGGACTATTTAAAACAGAAAATGAATCTATTTCGTCGAATACCGAAAACCGAGATCAGGCTGGCTATCTGTAATGGAGTTTGTGGAAACATCATCTAGATCCACGGCAACATTTCCTTGAGATATATGTCCAAGTAAATTTTCAGGCGGTATTATGTTACAAATATAGTTGAATTCAACTGTGCCTTGATCTCCTGGGGTTCTGCTTGGACTGCCACTTTCATCGCGATTTCTGTTTGAAAGTAAATACACGAGTATTGTAATAATAATATGAATTAATAATACTCACGACTTAATTCCCCGAGATCCCTCCATCATAATTGACATAACCTTTCGGAGCCCAAGGTAAAGTATCTTTCTATCGGCGAAAAGTTTTGAATTAGAACAGTAATTCCAGAGATTACTCTATAGATCTTTACCTCTTTATAATATTAGTAAAGACATCATGTTAATATATAGAATGAACTTAATAAAATTGTATTTAAATATATTATGTGTACTTACTTTTTTGTAATGTGTTTGACTGAACTCCAAGCTCCAACATATTAACAATTCTTTGCGATCAGTTGTTCATTCTAAAGAATATCACAATAAATATCACATAAATAATCACTAAGCCTTTACATTAACATACACTTTTATTATTAAATCTAAACGGAAAATGGGTACAATAATGTTAAAATCAAGAATTCATGCTAATAAGCGAACACATTATAATTCTTTGTTTTGGCCAGTCTGATAAAACAAATCTACCTAGGTACTTCAGGAAACATAAATGGCGCTTCAGAGCAATAAAATTTAATCTATAATGCCATACCACTTAAAAATGTGGCCCATGGTAAATACCACTTTTAAGTATAACATTAATTTTATTTTCAATATTATTATGTATCAAAACAACAAACCAAAACACTGCCTTTTAGTTTTAAAATTTTAAATAGTTTCCATCGAAAAAATTATGCAAAACAAACGTATGCCGAATACAGTAGTTTTGTTTATAAATAAATTTAATATTTATATAAATTTTATAAGCAAAACAAGTGTATTAAAATGTGGCTCTAAAGATAAAATCTTTAAAATAAAATTGTGAAACTTTGAATTTTAAATTCAAAAAACCACATTCCGTAATATGGTATTTTTGACCATATTTATGAAATTTATATGATTTTTGACATGTGGTAGTTTGGTTCAAAAAACGTACATTCACGCTGGCAGCTCAACAACAACTGACAATATGGCAGTTTTGACTTAAACTTAGTCGCAAAAGGTCAAAATTCAAAACAAATGTTTCGTAATTTTTGGTGTTTTAAGTTCAAAATCAACGGGTGTCTTCAATTTGTAATTATGGTATATTTTAAGACAATTTCTAATAAAAACGATATATTATACATCATAAAACATTAACATACCTGTATTAGCTTGAAACCTGGATACTCAGCATATTTAAAAAATAACTGTAACATTTGTAATATACGTGTACACAGGGTAGATTAATTATGATCATCATTATTATCGTTTTTATTTATAATATTAATTTAGTATTTGATTGTAAATTTTTGTTTTTATGGAAGTAACAACATTTATTATACCAGGTGTTTGTGAACGCTCCCGAAAACGAAGACAGATGATAGTACTAAGGATACCTATGATGATGGGTCACAAAGAAATTGATCCTGAATAATCATGAAAATACTTAAACATAAAACCAGCAGTGAAATTTAAAAAGAAAATCAGCTGACAATAGGGTCAATATCCTCGCGGGCGCCGAACTCTTATCTAGATCGGTACGAAATAATGCATTAGGTATACTACCACTCTACCTTCCCTTTCACACACACGCTGCCTCGTGTCGCCTCGCGCTGTGGAATTTACATATGCTTCAAGGACGTTACAACGTGCGCATTTGTTTTGGCGGGCTTGATTAATAATTTTAGTTTTGAGACAGTTCCGTGTTTACTATCACGAGCGACAGTTCAATTGTTTTGTTTATTCAATTATTGTCGTTACTTGTTATTTATTACTTAATGATATTGTTCTTGTTGTTACGTTTTGTGTTTTTGTTTTGTTTTAATAATGCCTAACGCGTAGGTACGTTTATAGTGCTCGTGAATACGGCAACATGTTAATATGCCTTGGAGAATATTAAAACACGGAGGATCAGTAAGCTGTTTTACCATTTTTTTAAGTTACTTAGTACTGTACTGATCTGAATAGGTACATAACTGAATACATCAGAATAATAAACATACCTACACAATGGATAAAAAAGCATGACTCTAACCTTGTTAACATTTTATTTAAGTATTTTTTTCATTAGCGGGGAATCGAACCAGTTATTTGGTTTATTTAACCTGTGAATTCGAATTAAAGTGGCTACGTGGAGACAAGCACAGTGGCAAAATAGTAGGTTAGGTATTTAGACAAGTGTTGTAAATTATTAGGTATTGTGGTACCATCGCTAGTTGCGGGCCGTGCGAATTCGGCGTTCGCGCGTACATTGACCCCTAGTCAGCTGATTGTAATTCAGTAATTCCACTGCTGGTTTTATGTTTAAGTATTTTCATGATTTTTTAAATTAAATTAACGTTTTATACTAACTATACTAACACGATGGAGCGTGAATAAAGCTAATAAAATGTTGTGAAAAGATGATTTTTTTCATCAGGATCGATTTTATATTTCACCCATCATCAAAGATATAGTTAGTACTGTCGTCTGTCTTCGTTTTCGGGAGCGTTTCAAAATACCCTGTATATTAGGTAAATAATGCTGCAGTTCACTAAATAATGTCCGTTAACTTTGCAAACATTCCGATGAATATAATACACATAACCGCACTACGCTTCACAATTGACACCTCTTTTATATATATATTTTGTTTTACCACTTTCACACGTTACTCTCATCACTCTTTCAAATTGGGGTAAATATGTCGTCGTCGAAAGGAAAGCTGACGCACCCTGCTACTATTCAGCTCGACCTCCTGCCGTATCCTACGTAAAATGACATTTAATGTATATTTGAATATTCCATATAAGACTCCCAGAATCAAGCAGAACTATTAAAGACATAAATGTGCTTGTTGTTTTCAGGTGGAATCGCTATTCTTCAATTGGCGCACTATTTTTGCCCCAGCTGCATTTTGCGCAATCACGATGTTTTCTTTAGATTGTTGCTTCCTAGAGTATTTATAAGAAAGCAGGCGCGCGTAGCGCTCGTTGCCTATTATGCCAAGTCTAAACAGGTGTTCTATAGATACGAATACATATATGAAGCGGTTAAATAGTGATGCGCCATGATTGACGCTTATGTGTTAATTTAATTAAATTTATAATTTTAATTAGTTAAAGTAATAGGTAAGTATTTAGTAAATATTGCGTAGGTAAGTAAATATATGTAGGTTTTCGGAAGTCAATAAAAAAGAGGAATGAATTTATAAAACGATGATTATTAAATAAACACAAAAATTTACTGCCCCTATAAAAGGTTCAATTTATTATATAGTCTGTTTTTGTTAGCTTTATCGCAGTTTTAGAACAAGATATTTTATCTTAAGATCAATATACAGAATGGGTCCACATATATGCATAAATGAAACCACATACTTTTTATCGCTTTGTCTGACGATATACAATAATTTAATAATTTTTTGTATAAACGACATCAATATAAATTATTAAGAATAACTCAAAAACAACTTGTCAGACCTTGATCAAATTTATATGAGACTACATGAGAAGCACCAGCATACATAGAAAAGAATCATTGAAATCGGTTCCCAGAAAAAGTTATCAGGTAACACACATAAAAAGAAAAAAAAAAACATACAGTCGAATTGAGTACCGTCTCCTTTTTGAAGTCAGTAGAAAATAAAATAATTGGTCCAGTAATTCCCGTAATTCAGTAGTCCCGCCCTATTTATTACTTTATTATTTTTGCCATTTGAATTTGAAGTTTCGCTTGCAGTTCACCGCGTATCTTCCGGGATAGTGTGTGTTCGTTGCTGCTTGCGCGCATTGCTGCAAGTGATATTTCGTATGATAAATACAATTAGTCAAACTTTTTACGGTGAAATGGACATTTATTATTATTTTTATAGGATAAGGGTGACAAACGAGCACATAGTCCACCTGATGGTAAGTGGTTGCTGTGGCTATAGAAATCTACATCTTCCTCGATGACGAATCAAAATGCAGATGCGTTGTCACCCGTGAGGACTAAGATGGAATGCCTCGTTTTCAGTAAAACGGGTCTCGGTTCTCTACACTCACCATACGAAACACAGCAGCGTTAAGCTGCTATTTTATGCTGGTATTCTGTGAGAGCGTGGTCCTTCCCGATCGAGCTGACCCATTCGTGCCTAACTATACCAGTAATATATATAGCATGGCCCTACCACGTAATGTATTACCAGTAATTGACTTTGTATGTAAATAGTATTTTTAAGTATGTTTATTTTTATTAATTTTTGACTGTGATGTTGACACTACTTGACTTTTGTGTGTATGTATAGCGCAAAAGGCCAAGACAACAGCATTTTACAGTGCGGCAGAGTATACAGACATGGTTTTATTATATGGCGAATGCCGCCAAAATTCAGCGTTAACTCTGCGTACTTATCGTAGAGATATACGGCGCAACTCGCGTCTGCTCCTACTTGCGTCCGGACAATCCAGGTAGCTGTCCAAAGAATCAGGGAAAATCAGCACATAGTGCCCAACACTCATGAGTTGCTCTGCGTCACTTTCCATCCTCTTTCGAACAACGAGTCTTAGACCATTTCGATCGGAATCCAACCTGCAGCCTTAGACAAGCTGGGCGTGTGTTGAGGAGGCATCGAACAATACATCGAGTGCTGAAAAGGAACAAACTACGATCTTATAAATATGCAAAGGTGCAGGCGCTGCTCGTGATAAGCCGATTAGAGAGTCTTACTGACACTGGGTACTGAAAAAAATGTCTCAATATCAACGTTTCTATCAAATATGTGTCTTGGATAGATGAAAGCACGTTTACTCGAAACGGCATATGGAACCGACAAAACATGCATCACTGGAGCCATACGAATCCCCATTTATTTAGGAATCAGCTCATCAATACCGATTTTCCATTAATGTTTGGGCAGGCATTCACAGAGATCAAATAATCGGCCCTATCTTTATGACGGAAACCTGAATGCACAGAAGTTTTCAATATTCTTAACGGCCCAATAACAGAATATTTAGAAGAATTGTCTGTGGCAGCTTACGATCGGGTATGGTTCCAGTTAGATGTAGCTCCTCCACACTCCACCTCCTCGCGAGCGGCTTAACACCATGTTCGGCGAACAATGGATAAGCGCTGCTGCCCTCGGGGTGGCCAGCCTCGGTCGCCCGACCTCCTCCTCTAGAGACTTCTTTTATGGGGCTTTATTAAAATGAGGTGTACTCAAAGATCTCCGACTGAAGATGAACTGCGCAATCGTATTGTTGTTGCCTTTGACAAATTAAAAGCATAAATAAATAATAGTACTACGTACTAAAGTAAGTGGATGTATATATTTAAGTATATTGTACTTAAATACGTCTTGGACTTTATGGAGTGACCTAAATGATGATCATATGAGCATTATGATTCGTGCACTTTTGGATATTCCAAACTTTTTTAAATTGAAGTTTGACATAACATTATTGGAAAATTAGGTATAACAATAGGTTTAGCAATGAAAATTGTGTGTATTTAAACTACTTTAAAAAATGACGTATAATCATGTTATACGTGTTTTTTGCGCCTAGAGCGCTTCAAACATGACACTCTCTGTACGTGAGATTTCAAGCGCCGGTGACCTTGAGCCGGAGCGTTTAACGCTAGGGTTGATACCGAACCGAAATGGAATATTATAGACATGCCAAAGAAGATACATAGTAGGTATATGTTATATAATGTAAACTTATGTATTTTGTAGTGAAAGATACGTTCAATTTTAAATCAACTTTTATTAAATATCTTTACAGATGGAATATTAAATTTCCGACAAAACAAAATATGTACGAGAGTTAATGGTAATCTTAAATAATTAACCAACACTTAGTATTTCTGTACGCAATATTCAGTATTACCTACTACCCTTTAAAAATTACCTCTTATATATTTTTGGCTTTTCGATTACTTTTATAATTTTATTATTATTTCTTTGAGTTGCAAAATTTGTCGAAAAAAGTTTTATCTTCATTCTGTTTTGGTTGTGCAACCATAAACACAACAATAAAGCCCACCAGGCATGATTATTTTTGTATAAAGCGCAGTCAGTCTGTGCTTGCGTGCGGTGCGCGCGATATTGAGAGATGAGACGCGGTGCGCGAACTACTAGCCTCGGCTAAGACAGTTGGCGACGGCCCGTTCCACGCCCGCGCGCCTCTCAAGGCCCACACCCAGACACACACACGCAAGCGATTTTACGTGCACATGCCGTGTCGTTTCTTTTAACGTAGTGTATATTTTCTTTGCTTAGGCATGCACAATGGAGATATTTTTTTTTATAGTTTTAAATATTGTATATAATAAAATATTGTATATTATGTTATGTAAACAAAAATAATGTTTAGTTAATGAAATTAGCATATTATATAATATCATAACAGCCACTTTTCGACGCAGGCAATCACTTCATCATCGAATCATTTATACCACAACTTGTAATTATTTTACGCTGAGCAGGTGCTATTAAAATATTTTATATGATTGCTTGTTCCTTATTGTAATTATTTTATATTGTTGTGTGTTCTTGTACTGATTGATATATTTTTATTATGCCAAAAGTGGTGAAAGGAGAGGAGGCTAGTTTAACCTTCGAATTCACAGAGCCGGGTGTTAGCGACGCCCCGAAATCCACCCCAGCCACTCCAAGAGTTACTAAGGCCAGTATTGCAACTACTGCAATGACCGAGATGGATTTAAACACCTTGTTTAAATTAAAGCGTATGACGATAGTAGGGATACCGTAAATTATTTTATTATTAATTAATAATGCTTATGAATTAGCCACAGAATCTCAAAACAAATTTTATTTATACATCATTAGCCAACTCCACGGTAAAGCGGAAATTGCTTGCTCCATAAAAGTTTAAAGACTGGGAACGGCTCAAAGATTTCTTAAAAACACAATTTAGTGAACGTAAACACTATACTCACATCCTCACTGAACTACAAGAGAGCAAGCAAGGTCCACATGATAATGTCAGCCAATTCTGCACTCATGTAGAAACCTGTCTTTCACTACTATTAACAGAAATATCCCTATGTGATACTAAAGCAAAAGAATTACCAGGTGGAGTTGCGGCCATGGAGGATCTTGCTCCATCATTTCTCATGGGGTTTACCCCGTATTTCGAACATTGTTAGGTGTAGGTCTCCAAAGACTCTTAATGAAGCTATAACTTAGCCATCTCGGAGGAACGTATTCAACAAAGCCTATACAAACGACCACAGCCAGATGGATATCCCACTGTCTTTGCTTGTCAATTCAGGGTCTGCCATATGTTTATTAAAACAGCCCAGTATCCAGAGAAATCTCGAACTCATAAAGGAACCTATCAAACTTACGGGCATAGACCCGGCGATGAATCTAATCTATTTTAATTATTTCAAGCGCGTTCCCGGTTAACGATGCACGTAGGTAGTGGAATTTCCTAATGTCATCGATAGAATTACTACTATGAATTAATGTCAAAAGGTATCTCTATACTCAAGCCAACATTGATAACCACCATTAAAGCGAGGAAAATTAATTTTAGGTAAGCGAATAAAACTTTGATGTAACGATTCACCTGTTTGTTTTCTCGAACCCGCAACCGACCTGCCGTCAGCCGCTGCGCCATTGCGCACTAAAATGTTACGCGCTTGGAACATTAACGAATGATAACGCTCTTCAAACTTCAGAAGTTCCGCGCTTCGTTTGGCTTGTCTGAAACCACCTCTCAATTTCCATCTGCAAATCATCAAATTGATCATATAAAGCATCAAATTTACTTAAGCGACCTTCCAACTCAATCCGTTGTAGGTCTGAAATTGATTCGCAACTCGCAAACACACTGAGATATTTGCATTTTTTTTAACTTTAGCCTTTAAAGCACTGTGCTTGATATTTAAATTTCTTAAAATTTCTTAATCAGCCATATTAAATTAAAATGAAATAAAGAATAAGAAAATAAAAAGAATATAATTAGCAAGTGGGTATCTTAATTGTAAATGTGTAAGATGTGCGATGCAATCGTCATGAATAGATGTGAGCGTGACCTTGAATGCGTCTCGGTCACCGGTCAGCTAATGCACCGATAAGCGTACAGCTGTAGCAAATGCAAATTAGCAAAAGCGATAATATACTTCTAATAAGAAAAACTATGCGTAGCAATAATGGCGAAAAATATTAACCTACGTGTTAATATTTTTATGATTACTACTAGAGGCAGTGAAAATATTTGGTATATAAAATATGGAAATAAGCAAAGGATATTTTAGAAAGGAAAAAAAAACAAACTCACAATGCGTCTTTTTCCGTATCCACAGGGCAATCTGAACCGACGTTTAACGATGAAGCGACGTTATTATTTAAGGAGCTAGGCCGATGTAGTTCTCGATGACTTCAAAGATATTCAATCCTTGGCTTTATGGTGTCATTTGAAGGCGATTTCAAATCAGCCATTGAAGCGATGACACGGCGATTTTGAACCGGCGTGTCCAAAGATCATCAGCAACGTTGTACAGGCACTGACCCCCACTTGTAATCCGTCTGCGCGTTGAAGTCCGAACAGTGGGAGTAGAGAACCGGAGACCCTTTTACTGGAAATGGCATTCCATCTTAGTACTCAGGAGTGACGATGATACGAGAGATGTAGATGTCTGTTGGCCTTAGCATCCAAGTATCATAAGGTGGACTATGTGCACGTTTTTACACTTATTCTGTAAAAATAAATGATTGTAGTAACTAATTATTCACCAACATAACATATAACGCAACCTCGTCCTATATTTTACTTTATTATCAGCCAAACACAGCAGACACCAAATGATTTGATTATACGATAATGTGGCATAGCTTATAACTTTTTATACACTAGTAAATTAATCCAAACAAAAGAAGAAATCAGTTTATTTAAAAATTACAAGATTAAAATCAGTGTTAAAACAAAAAAAAAAACGAATCCGTAAGCATTTTTATTTCTCAAAACAACTCAGGAAAACTTAACATCAAAATTTAATTCAGTTTCTGAATTATCTTTGTTGTAATAAAATGCAAAGAAATCCGGACGATGGCTGAATGATACAATGTAATATCATGAAAATGATTTTCGTAAGAGCGAAAGATGTTTGGTGGCGATAGCTGTGCGTGGTGGCATCGGGTGGAAAAATTGTTTAACGTTACGAAATATTCAATCAAAATGTATAAGAAATTTCTAGAAGTACTCGCAATCAATTTAAGATCTCAAATTCTTTCTTAGTCAGGTAACACCGTATCAATGTATCGCCTATGCCTATACAGGACGCGGACCTCGAACTCAAAAGGTCGTGGGTTTGAATCTGCCATCTGACTGATGTCGAAAATTTTAAGCTTACCAGGATTGATTAAAGATAATATAAGTAATTTTAATAGTAAAACATATATAAACATAAACACTCACGCCTGTCACCCAGAGGGGTAGAGACTACGGACTTCCATTTGGCACGATCCTGGCACATCTCTCTCGCCTCCTTTACATCCATATATCTACGCATACACGCTCGTCGGTTAAGGTACTCTCTAATCTGGCCCATTTTCAATATATCGCCAATTTGGTCGATAAACTCTTCGTCTAGGGCGTCCTTTCCGACTCTGCCGTTCACTTCTGCAGTTTAAATTTGCTGTGTCACTCTTTCTTCGTTCATTCTTTCTACATTACCAAACCACCGAAGCATTCCTTTCTTAATCCTGGTCACAACGTCATCTTGCAAACCACACTTTTCTCTTATCACGCTATTTCTCACCCTGTCATTCAGATTCAGCCCTAGCACTCCTTAATGACCGCATTTCTGGCATTTATTTTACTCATGCTTCTTCTGCCAGACCCAACTTTCACTACCATACATTAAAGTAGGGACTAACACATTATGAATTGCCAAACGTGCCTTTTTTGACACATTCTGACTCTTCACAATAGCGTGTAGAGCCCCATTCACTCTATTTCCTGCGTTCACTCGTCGTTCTATATCCTTATCATATCTACCATCCCTGCTAAATAAACATCCCAAATATACAAACTCATCCACTTGCTCAATCAACTCCCCTTCTATTCTTATTTCACATAACGTTTTACTTTCTTCTCTTTCAAAAACCATCACTTTCGTCTTACTTGCGTTCACTTTCATACCTCTTTCTTTTAATGACCGGTTCATTAAAGTAACCATCATTTGTAACTCGGCCGCCGACGATGCAAATATGACTTGATCATCGGCGTACAAAAGGCATTTGACGGTTAACTCACCCATTCTCAACCCACATTCTTCAACTTTCAAAGTTTGCAAACAACTGTCCATAAATAGGTTAAACAGCCAGGGAAGCTAATCAGCCCTGTCTGACACCTTTTTGGATGCCAAACCAGTCCGAGTAGACCCACTGATCCTGACACAAGCACTAGAGTCCCTATAAAGAGACTTCAATGCCTGTATCAAACCAGCGCTCAAACCAAATGAGTTAAGTGTTTGCCATAACACATTCCTGTCCACTCTGTCATAAGCCTTTTCCAAGTCCATGAAAGCACAAAAAACTTTCTGGTTTTTGGCCAAAAACTTCTCCGCAATCATGCGCATGGAAAATACTTGATCCATACACCCTTCCTTTTTAAATCCAGCTTGCACATCCCAAATTTTTCCATCAGTTTCTTCCATAACTCTTTCAATTAACACCTTAGCATACAGTTTACCCACAATGCTAAGCAAGCTGATCTACAGTAGTTTTACAGTCCTGCTGTGACCTTTTTCTTTATATATTGGGACTATAACGGCTTTGCACCAGTCTTCCGGTACCCGCTTCCAGTTCCCAACATAAATTAAACAAGGTGTACAGCAGGCCTGCACACCCCTCCTCTCTCCAGCCCTTAGCATTTCGGTGATACTCTATCATATCCGGCTGCCTTACCTGCTTTCATGCTTTTCATTGCTTTCATTATTTCATCTACACTTATCTCCTACTTCTCCCTTCACTTTCGGAATTTCTTTTCACTTAATTCAGACGGCCCTTCACTCATAAACACGCTTTCAAAGTATTCCTTCCATCTCTTTAAATTGAAACTTCATCATTCAGCATACAGCCATTCTCGTCTCGTATAGCATTCATTCTAGGCTGTTTTGAATTTCCCTAGCAGTTCTTACGACTTTCCAGAACATTTTAATATTTGCCTGGAAGTTATCAGATATCCTTCTATCATTCTTATCCGTTCTTTCTTGCTTTTCCTTTCAACAACTTCTTTTACTCTCTTATTTATAAGTCTAAAGTCTGCCTTTTTCTTTCAATTTCATCATTCATACCGCCAGAATTACCAGCTTTGGTTGCCAGTAAATCTAGCCATGCTCTCTTCTTTGCTTCAACTTCCATCCGAATCTCATCCTACCACAACGTATTATTTTTCCTTTCATTCGTTCTCTTACTTACACCACATACTTCGGTGGCTGCATCCACCAAAACTTTCTTAACATTATTCCATACAGTCTTCAGGTCTAAATCATTCATACATATTTCATTCAAACCATTTATATTCTCCTCAGTCTACATTTATTACATCATTCACACCTTCATCTTGTAACCTCTCTGTTCTTATACGCTGTAACGCAGTTGTAGACACAGATGTCCGATGCCGCCAACGCCTGAATAGACCATTAATTCGGCATAAGACCAAGTAATGATCCGTCCCTACATTGGACCCCGGTAAACTCTTGTATCTATCACTGCGCTCTCATTCTTTCATCCACAATTATGAAATCTATCATGCTTCTATCATCACCTCTTTCCCATGTATAAATGTGAATCCTCTTATGGCGAAAGAGTATTCGTCACAAAATATTATTCCTCACACATACGGCGAGGAGGTCTTCACCATTCTCATTTACACTTTCATCGCCATACATTCCTAATATCCTTTCATAACCAGACCTCTTCACCCCAACCCTTCCATTAAAATCTCTAACATAATGATATTTTCATTTCCTTACATTTCATCAACACCATCCTTACCATGTCCCAAAACTGCTCTCGGATATATGTGGGCTTAGATATGTCTGGGCGTACACCCCTAGCACAAACAACTTCTTTAAGCCCACTTTCATTCATATCCATAGCAGCCTTGGGCTTACATTCTCATACTCTTTCCACATTGACCCATTCTTTTGAAAAGATGACACCGACTCTCTGGCATGCCCGCTCGGTCTCGTCTACACCAGACGAGTAAGCGGTATACATGCCATGTGCAGTGGAATCCTTTCCTTTCGTTTCGTCTCATTTACACATAACACATCTATTCCTCTATCATTCATCATTTCGCATATTTTATCCATCTTATCATTCATTGCTCCACATACATTCAGCGTAGCCAGACGGGCCTCCGCAATCCACTTTCGCCCCTCCGGAACAGAACGTGACGGGTGGCGAACCTCGTCGCCGGTTTTACTCCCGGAGATTCTTTCCCCACCCCGGGAACTCGGGGCCATTTCTTTAATGTGTTGGCTCATGGTGCGATCTAAGTGGTGATTTTATGCCGCTACCATGCGGCGGAGCCGAGTCTATCCTTTCGGCTTTGTCGCTCGTTTAGCACCACCAGGGGACACGTGTAGGGTGGGCCTAGGGTTAGGTGGTCGAAGCCTTACGGACGCGAGCGAATCATCCCCCATCATTTTAATAGTATTGCAAGTATTTTTAAAAGAAAATATCCTTTTGAGAGATTTTTGATATTTAAAAACACTGAGGATGTTGACAAACTCTTAATATTATATATATTAAGAGTTTGAAGGGATAACGGAATCTTCAATCAAAATGTATCAGAAATTTCTAGAAGTACCCGCAATCAATTTAACTTTAGATAGATAACCATATTTGTACAATAAAGATAACCATACGTCGATTCGACGTGCGATCAACAAGTGGCTATATTTTGATTATATATATATATATATATATATATATATATATATACTAGGTTTATAAATGTTATTATATATCTTAGTATATGTAATTGTATTTTAAGTAAATGAAAAACATTGGGGTATATTTATATTTATATGAAAAAATATTAAAGAACAAAACACGGTAATTTTACTCCACAAAACATAAACATTTAGGAATCTCTTCGTCAGTCTTATAATTTTATATAAGCTTTAAAGTCAACTTTTTGTAATCTTTATAATCTAAGTTAATATACATTTTATTTATTTTGATCTCAAAGCACTTAGGACAGGCGCTGGACTTGTGCTGTCCACAAATGAGATTATTGCAGCTGTCGCACATTGTCTTTGTTATCCTTCTAATTTTTGTTGGACAAAAGGCACAATTTTTTCTCATCTTTAGCGCAGTACAACTTCTTGTTGTGTGGAAGGGGTTGTTTTGTCTTTTGGTAATAACCACAAACTTTTTCTTTTATATTTATCGGCAAAGTTACCATGCTGCCTTTTCTCCATCCATGAGGCAGTTAAGTTATTGCTCAGTTTTTCATAAAACCTCTCATGAAAATCCATTTTTTAATTTCATATAAACGAGTACTAACAATTTATAACGCTAATGACGCAGGATCATATTTACCTGAGGCGATTTAAAACGGATGTTTTTTACTTTACTGTGACCGTAAAATTTGAGCATATGTATAGCTAAAGATACACAGGCCTCCCTATTTAAACCGCTGGATTACTCAGTGCGACACCGCCTGCACAGCAAGATACAGGTATATCAACCAAAACGACTAAATATGACCCAGCGCCATCGCTGGCGTAGTAATTTAATGACATACTTTGATTTGCTTATTTATTTCACTCTCTCTCTCTCTCTCTCTCTCTTTTGCTTCCAACTCGACTTTGATGACGGGGCGAACAAACCATCTATCATCCCGCGGTGTGAGTTCCATGGAAGTGCTGTTTACACAGCGATCGGTGCGTAAAGCACTCCTCTCCTGGACGTCCACAAGTCGAGGGCCTGATGGAGTCCCACCTATTGTGCTGAAGGCGTGTGCTCCGGAGTTGGCACCGGTTTTAACGCGTCTTTCCGGTACTCCTACCCCCTGACCCCGATCCCAAAAAGGCGACCACCAGATCCGTCCAACTACAGGCCTATCGCTATCACCTCCTTGTTCTCCAAAGTAATGGAAACTGTTATTAACTGCCGGCTGCGCGGTACCTTGAGGATCACCAGCTGATTAGTGACCGCCAGTACGGTTTCCGTCGAGGTCGCTCAGCTGGTGATCTTCTGGGTTACGTAACTCATAGGTGGGCGGAGGCAGGGAGTCTGTATGGTGGAAGGAAAAGGGAGATCTCCGCCGGGCAAGGTGTTCTGCCCGAGCGGCTAACGCCCAAGTGGTAGTTCGGAGCTATTGTATATATTTTTAATTCGGAACTTTGATAGCGCGATTTAGGCTTCGATGTATTTCGCTTATGGCGCGACGACAGCGCCGCCACATCACCCGCCTGCTCAGACCGGAGTCGATAGTGCAGTCTAGATGTCGACGAATGTGCAAGTGCCAGGAATTGCCTGTAGTCTGCGGTGAGTCGAGAAGAAGGTAAGTAATCTGCGAGTGAGTGCCGGAAGCAGAGGCGAGCAGTAAGACTCAGAGCCGTGCCGAACACTGTAGCGCAGAGAGTAGCGAAGGAACAGGAAGTATTATTATAGCGATGAACCTTTGTAAAGTTAGATGGCTTGCAGGATGTGAAGACTGAATATTTGCTCGGAGCGAATGATTGGGGTACTTGAGAACGATGACGAGGATTTGAAGGTAGTTTTCCGAAGGCTGTTGGTTGCGTGTTCATATCACGTCGGTTAGTCACCACTGTGGCGGGTGGAAGGAAAAGGGGAGATCTCCCGCCGGGCAAGGTGTTCTGCCCGGGGAGCGGCCAACGCCCGAGTGGTATTTTGAGCTATTGTATATATACTGTTTTAATTCGGAACTTTGATAGCGCGATTTAGGCTTCGATGTATTTCACTTGTGGCGCGACGACAGCGCCGCCACAAGTCCAATGGGGAGTCCGTTGGTTTGGACGCGAACGAAGCGAAGGCCTTCATCAGGTTTGGCACAAAGCGCTACTTTCGAAGCTCCCTTCCTATGGGCTTCCCGAGATATTGTGCAATTAAATCACCAGTTTCCTTGCAGATCGGAGCATCAAGGTCGTAGTAGACGGTGCATGCTCCGATTACGCCCATTTACGCTAGTGTTCCACAAGGCTGCGTGCTATCACCAAAGCTGTTTCTTCTGCATATCAATGATATGTTGCAAACCAGTAGCATTCCTTGCTATGCAGACGACAGCACTGGTGATGCTTTATACACCGGCGTGCCGATATTTCGGGAAAACGTTGTTGAGTACGGAACAAACTTGTGTTGAAGTCGAGACTTTGTTGAACAAAGTCTCAGACTGGGGGCGACTAATCCAGTCCAGTTCAATCCCCAGAAGACAAGTTTGCGCGTTTACCGCCACAAAGAACCCTTTTGTCGTATCTCTCAGTTTCAAGGTACTCCCTTGTTGCCTCAGCCAATATCGGAATCCTCGGTGTCGACATATCGAGTGATGCAGTTTCGTGGTCACCGAAGAGAAGGGCAAATTGGCCTCTAAAAGCTTGGCGTGCTCAGCAGAGCGACAGTATTCATGCCGGCACACCACACTGCAACTTTACAAGCGCAGGTTCGGCCCCACATGGAATACTGTTCCCATCTCGCAGGGGTTCCCCAGTGCTAGCTCCTTCCACTTGACCGCATCCAGCGCAGAGCGGCTCGAATTGTCGACGACCGAGTTCTTCCGATCGGCTGGACTCACTGGCACCGTAGAGATGTTGCATCTTTTGCGTATTTTATCGCATCTATCACGAGGAATTCTCTGAGGAATTGTTCGGACTAATTCCAGCCGCTCAATTTCAACATCGCACATCGCGACAGAACTCGAGATACCATCCATATACCATCTGGATGATTGGCGGTTCACCACTGTGCGATTTAGAAGAAGTTTTCTTCCTCGCACAACTTCCTTGTGGAATCGATTACCACCAGCGATTTTTCCGGACCGATACGACTTAGGGACCTTCAAGAAAAGAGCCTACTCCTTCTTAAAAGGCCGGCAACGCATTTGCAATAGCCCTGGTGTTGCAGTTGTTCATGGGCGGCGGTATTCACTTACCATCAGGTGAGCCGCATGCTCGTTTGCCCCTTCTCCTATAAAAAAAAAATGTTTGTTGATAATTCATCTCCTTTGTTTTATGTAGATTTTAAGTGAAAATGGTACTGAGAAATCACCCGGAGAGAGTTATGGCAGTGTCAGAAGATTCAGAGTCAGATGAATAGTTAGTTGTTCTGATCGTCGACATGTAACATGTCGGAATGTTTGAACGTATTAACAATAAATTTGATATTGCACGTGTTACTGAGAAATCTAATAAAAGTTTGATTCATAAAATGTATGAGTATTATCTTCATTTTACTACTTATGCAAAGAACTCTTATATAATAAAATCTTAGTAAAACTAAACCTAATGGTTTTTATATTTACACGAACACTAAACATTAAATGAAACCAATTTTACGGATTCTATCACGTTTAATTTAACTTGGAATGAGGTAATTGAAGCTCGCTTCAAGATCTTGTCTGTGACTCTCTGAAGTGTAGAAACGTCGGGAATTAAAAAGTTAAATTAAACGCGATAGAATCCTTAAAATTAGTTTCATTTCATACTAAGAAACCTTTAATCTTATGATTTTTCCGTATAGGATAGTGTGACAAACGAGCACACAGTCCACCTGAGGGTAACTGCTTGCTGTGACCCATAGATATATTCATCTATCCCAATAAATAATCTAAATGCAGATGCGTAGTCACCCGTGAGGACTATGGGAACAACCCTTTTCAGTAAAAGGGTCTCCGTCTCTACACTCACCATATGAACAGCAGTGTTAAGCTGCAATGTTACGCTGGTATTCTGTGAGAGCGTGTTCTTTCCCCGGTCGAGCCGACTCATTCGTGCTACAACTATACTACTAATATAGACCTCTACCATGTATGAATATATTATGAAAATTATATTGTTAATATCCGGGTCATGATGATCCAGTATCATCGTCCGCGTTATTATTTTCTCGTCAATTGCGCCGGGTTATGAGCGTTTTAAGTAATATTTTCTAGATAATTACATTTCTTTAATAATTTCTTAAAATAATATTTCGAACGCCGTTCCTTTCAGAACTGATTTAAGTACAGTGTGGCACAATATATAGTCGATGAGTTATTTTACAAAGTATTATTTTATTAGGAGTATGTTAGGACTAAATCTGAACAGTCTGACAGGGTGAAAAATTGTGAGGAAGAGAAAACTGTGGTTTGCAGTATGATGTTGTGACCAGGATTAAGAAATGAATGCTTCGGTAGTTTGGTCATTTAGAAAGAATGAACGAGGAAAGAGTGACAAGGCAAATCTATATTGCAGATGTGAACGGCAGAATCGGGAGGGGACGCCCTAGACGAAGGTTTATCGACCAAATTGGCGATATATTGAAAATGGGCCAGATTAGGAGTACCCTCAACCGACGAGCATGTATGCGTAGTAGATATATGGATGTAAAGGTGGCGATAGTGGTGTGTCAGGATCGTGGCAAATGGAAGTCCGTAGTCTCTGCCTACCCCCCTGGTTGACAGGCGTGAGTGTTTATTATTATTTTGGGGTATTTATAGAGTATTCTCATCTGGTTGGGTAGAATAAATATATTAAAGGAAATAATAAATGAACATAAATATAAATTTAATATACTAACATAAATAAATAAATAATACAAATAAAAATCCAAACCAAATGGAATCCCTCGGCAGGGAGACCAAACGATCGAGGGTTAGGGGAAAGGAAAGATACCGGCGGACGATGCGGGCTGTATAGAGAAGCACCGTCTGCATTTGAGCCCCAGTCCCAGTCAGTCACGGAGTCCCAGTCTCCTTAGATGACCCGAAAGGCTGACCGGGATTAACTCGTTCGCAGAGATGGATACAGGAATAATTTCGGTTGGCAGGCCACCCCACATGTCGGTCACCTCGTGAGACAGGTCCATGTATTTTGTTTTCTTATCTGCTTCGGCTTTCACGAAGTTCTCGTCATATGGAATGGTAATGTCGACTAAAAAATATCCTTGACTGTACCCGGTCCATCAGCACAATATCAGGCTTATTCGCAGGAATAGTACTGTCTGTGCTGATGGCCCGGTCCCAGTAGAGCCTGGCGCGGTCATTTTCGAGCACGGCTTTCGGCAAGTACTTATAATAAGGCAGTTTTCGAACCACGAGGCTGTATTTCAGAGCAAGCTGCTGTTATAGAATCCTGGCTACTAGATTGTGCCTGTGCAAGTAGCACTCAGAGTTAGAAAGCGCCGAACAACCAGAGACGACATGCCTAAGTGACTCACCGGGATGGCGACATGCTCGACAGATATCGACGGTGCCATCCTTTTGGATGTATCTACGATAGTTGTTGGTCCTAATAACCTGAACCTGTATTGCACAGACAAAACTCTCGGGTTCCCCGGAGAGGTCACCAAAACGTAGCCAGTGGAAGGAGGCAC
This sequence comes from Parnassius orleans, assembly GCA_029286625.1. Classification (NCBI taxonomy): domain Eukaryota; kingdom Metazoa; phylum Arthropoda; class Insecta; order Lepidoptera; family Papilionidae; genus Parnassius; species Parnassius orleans. The sequence continues at coordinate 22,511 of JAGSMP010001071.1, read as the reverse complement.
TGTGTCTACGAAAGGCTCATAAAGAGCCTTGTAGAACCTCCCGTGCAGCTCCTTCTCCTTCCATATGGTCTTCCGGTCGGAAATGCACTGTACCGCTGGGTCTTGCCATTGTTTGTTGTCTAAGGATAGATGTTAGACCTTTATCACACGAAATGACGTCCCTGTAGAATGGATCATCCGATTTCACCAGGAAGTAGTTACGGAGGCTGCACAGTTCGCGATTATGCATGGTGAGAGCGCTTAAAAGCCACACCCACCATGTTTCCGCGGCAAGTACAGCCTCATTAGTGATGATCACGGATGATGCATCCTGTGGGACGTCATACCAGTGCGGACTTTTCTATCCAGAGCGATCAGTTCGGTCCGAGTCCACCCGAGCATGCCAAAGGTATACATGAGAACAGACTTGACTTAAACATTATATGCGTGTGTCTTATTAACGCCCGACAAAAGACTGTTAAGCACTTTTGTCAAGCGTGCATAAAACACATCGCAAACTGATTGTTTCATGTCCACCTCATCGATACCTATGTTCTGTGACATACCCAGGTATCGGTATATTTCAGCCTCGGAACGGGTCCTTATCTTGATGGGCATAGGTGCGTCTATGCCCTCAGAGTTATTACTACTATTATTATATTATTTTATTAGTTTATAAAGCTGAATTAATAATTAATTTAACTTAAAGTCATAAAAATTTGTGTGATGATTCCTATTATTTTCCAAACTAATTTCCTTTGAAATTACTTTGAATTTTCTTTATACTTTATACTTTCTATATAATTTTTCTTTTACTTTGAATTTTCCGTAAATTTCAGTTCTACTATACGACTATAAACTGTAATCTATCGGATTCATATCAGGCGAAATTGCCTTTACACCAATTTTGAACAACTAAGGTCCTATGAGTTGGAACATCAAGGATGTGTCATCCGTATTTTTAGTTAATTATGATGATTCTGTAAGTACAAGCACTTTTATGAGTTATTACGACACAATGTACAGCTTGAGAGCAAATTTTGCTGTAAACTATGTGACGAACCTCGGTGTACAGCTTATGAACTAATCTATTTTTGATAAGGTGTCAATTTCTATATGTTCTTTCGCCCTCTCTTAAGCCTGTTTACGTTTACATCAAATTTGTAATATGTCAAAGTTACATTAATTATAAATATACATATATAAAGTAACTAGATTTACATATATATATATAGCATACGGTAGCAGCTGAGACTGAATCCTTTTTGGCATCACATCACTCACTCTTGCTGATATTGATTTTTATTTATGTTTTCCATCTTGTAAGTTTTTATGTTTTTATTTACTTCTAAATGTATATTTTGTAGTACATTGATGCCAATAAAACATATGTCTACTCTATTATATTTTGAATCTACATATTGTCTCTAACTTATAGAAGTCCGCCACCATTTCTGATATATATTGAGCTATACTTGAGTACATGTTAATTAGTTTCATTTTCCTATCAACTGAATTTATTTACTAATGCAGTACGCGATTATACCAAGACTATCTCGAATGTTTGTGAGCAATTAATTGTTAAAAATAATAGAAGAATTAAAATTTGTCATCATTGTTTTGACTCACGGTGTAAGAACGAAAAGATAAAATTTACCAATAATTTAATATGAATTAATATAAATACAATCAGTCCTAAACAAAGGATAAAGCTGAGAAATGTAACAAATAGTATCTGAGAATTCTAGTCTTAAGAAAAGAGAGTTAAATTGTTACTCATGGATAAATGTGTATTTATCGAAGATAATTTTTAGTTTAAACACTAGAAAACAGTAGACCCATAAAAGGCATTCTTGATAAACTTATTCAACCAAAAAATTATTTCTGCGAGGCCGTGCCAGCTGCCAACAAAAGTTCCGAATCAAAATCAAAAGGTGCTTTTGAAGAAAATATCTCCTGTATCGGTTTCTCTAGCAGCAGCTTTCTGTTAAGAGCCCAGTGAATTAAGTAAAAAACTGCGGTTGTCATCCCGCCTGCCACGTGGCAACCATGGCAAATATCACCCAATGTGGTATGAGGGAGGCGTATCTTCAGCAGCAGACTTTGAAAGGCTTTGATGAATTAATGAATGAAATATGTCAAATATACAGGGTCTTTTTATTACCAAGTTTAAATATTTTATTAAACAAAACTGTATATGCATTTAGTAAAAAAAGCTGTTATTTTGACATTGCAGACAGACACTTCAATTTTATTTATTTGTATAGATGTAAAAGTATTATTATAATATAAATAAATACATGGTTGATATAACCCCTGGGAATGAGGTGGTCGCTTCCAAGCTGTGTCTTAAATAAGTTTTGTAAGTAATTTGTACAACCTTTCTTAATGTATAATTTCATATTAAAAAAAATACGCTGAGTTTCTTCCCAGGACAGAGGTGTTTTTCCCTCCGAATCAGTGGAAAAACTTGACTTTCAATGAGTATTCTTGAAATCTATATTGAATAAAAATTATTTTATTCTATTCTATATTTCTATGCGATTTGATTTGTCTTATAGAGTATAGGAGAAAATGAAAATGTATTTAGAATTTATAATCCATAGTGATTCACAATCTTCGCGGGCGTACAAAGTCATATTTGAACATATTTCCCATGTATATTTAAACCGAGAATCCCAGAATGATTTCAATACGCTCACTGGCGAAGCCGAAGTTTGTTATTACCCGACTACCTCAACCATATCCCTATTAGATTATTTCTTCGGGTGTATGTCTGTTTCTATATATTTATGTAAGAGACGAATATAAAGAATACCAGAAAAATCTTCTGATCTTCGATAGACTGCAGTATAACTACCTCTTATGTAGCAGACGTATGAGCAGCGTCAAAAGAATGAGAGTTACTGCAATCAACAATACGCTGCAGCTTGCCCTGCCTCGTCCAGTAGTGGGCTGCCAAGGAAGCCAGTCTCAACCAAGACTAGCAATCTGCGCAGGACAGGTGCATTCCTATTCCCTTATTCTCATAGTACAATGGGACGGTAATCCAACATGACCGGAGAGAGATTCGGCGCTGGACTAACGGCTTTACGTGTTTTCCCGGGTACGAGGGTAAAGCACCTGAAAACTTCCTGACTCCAAGCTGCAGAGAATTTCTTGACAGAAATACCCAATAACTTATTTAGTCCCGACCCGGGACCCCATGATCAACAATTGCGTTTATGATCTCTATTTCAACGACGCAGTCTTTGTTGTCGATATTTTGTATGTATTTGACGTAATGTTATTCACACAATTATTTAAACATAATTATCATAGTGTACATAATATGACTTGTTAGCTTACTAATACTGAAACAGAAACAGAAATTTTTTTATTCAATATAGATTATAAATAATACTTATTGAAAGTCACTCTTCTGTTTAATTACTACTGGTTCGAAAAAAATACCTCTGTCCTGGGAAGAACCAGCAAGAAACCCAGCGGGACTTTTTTTTAAAATAACAGCTTACAATCATGTATGTTACGCAATTAACCACACAAAAGAAATTAGAAATAGCTTGATAGCGAACACCTCATTCCCAGGGGTTATTATCATCCATAAATTCCTTAATATTATAATAATCCTTTTTATACAAACTATGTTTAATAAAGTTTTTGAAATTTGAGCAGGTCGAATTTTGTATATTTTCTGGGATTTTGTTGTAAAAGCGTATACATCGCCCCAATAATGAATTACTGACACGGTGGAGTCGAGTAACTGGTACTACTAGCTTGTGTTTGTTCCTAGTATTTACAGAATGAATGTCACTTATTTTTGTAAAACTATTTTTATTTTTGTGTACGTACATTACATTTTCATAAATGTATTGAGAGGCCAAAGTTAATATATTAATTTCCTTAAATTTTTGTCTGAGCGACTCTTTAGGTTTTAAATCATAAATTGCTCTTATGGCCCTCTTCTGTAAAACAAATATGATTTCAGTGTCAGTCGCGTGTCCCCATGGCAAAATACCATACGACATTATGCTATGGAAATAGCTAAAGTACACAACTCTAGCTGTTTCCACACTGGTAAGATTTCTAATCTTTTTTACAGCATATGCTGCAGAACTAAGTCTGCTTGCTAACTTTGATATATGTAGGCTCCATTGAGGCTTCGCGTCTAGCGTGATTCCAAGAAAAATGGTGTTATGGACAAGACTCAGTTCCTCCCCATTTAAAATTACGTTAGTATTTAATTGTCTGACATTTGGAGACATGAACTTCATACATTTCGTTTTAGTGCTATTTAAATGCAAGTTATTAACATTAAACCAATTTACTAATTTAGATATAGTATTATTTACTTCGTCATATTTTAATAATTGTCGTTTTAATTTGAAAATTAATGAAGTGTCATCAGCAAATAATACTATATTAGGGTTATCCCCTACTATGTAAGATAAGTCATTAATATATACAAGAAACAGAAAGGGGCTGAGAATTGAGCCTTGAGGTACTATCGACCCGGAAGAGCTCATACTATTAATGATAACTTTTGCGTTCTGTCACTTAAACATGAAACAATTAATTTAAGAGCATTACTTCTTACACCGTAGTGTTTAGTTTCCTGATGAATGTTTCATGGTAAACACAATCGAAGGCTTTGGATAGGTCACAGAATATACCCAAAGCATCCTGTGAATTCTCCCATGCATTGAAAATATATTTAATCAGCTCAACACCAGCATCAGTTGTCGAGCGACCCCTTGTGAAACCGAATTGATTTTATGAAGTAAATTATTAACATTAAAAAAATTAACATTAGATCAAGAATAATTTTTTCACTACAGAATAAACAATGGGAACGCTAAATTTTATGAATCTGAATGACAGGGTGAGAAATAGTGTGATAAGAGAAAAGTGTGGTTTGCAAGATCACGTTCTGACCGGGATTAAGAAAGGAATGCTTCGGTGGTTTGGTCATGTAGAAAGAATGAACGAGGAAAGAGTGACAAAGCAAATTTATGTTGCAGAAGGAACGGAAGAGTCGAAAAGGACGCCCTAGACGAAGGTTTATCGACCAAATTCGCGATATATTGAAATGGGCCAGATTAGGAGTACCTTTAACCGACGAGCGTGTATGCGTAGATATATGGATGTAAAGGAGGCGAGAGAAGTGTGTCAAAATCGTGCCAAATGGAAATCCGTAGTCTCTGCCTACCCCTCTGGGTGACAGGCGTGAGTGTTTATGTTTAATAATGTTATCTTCATCGAAAAGTAAACTTTGAGTATAAATGTCAGGAATTGTATCGGTACAGTGAAAAGCCTGCCGCCCAACCCAATACAGTATATAATAAGAAAGTATTATTAAAATAATTTCAAGCACAAGCGCCTGATATTCTTTAGAAGGAAACTTATGCTGCACAATTTCTTTCTCATATAAAATTAGCAAAAATTATTTTCGAGAGTTTTACTGAATTTTTATAACTGAATTATATAAACTTACTTTTGTATATAATATCGCTGGTTTTTTACCATTTTATCTGTATACAAACTAGTGTTTGACTACTATGCCACATGATGGTAAGTGGTGATATAGCCGAATGGTAAAATGCACGAACTTATTTTAATAAAAGCCTATTCGCTCTTGTCTTGAAGACTCTTGAAAACAGACTTTTGCTGTACGAATTACGCACGACGACGCTAACCGTTTAGGTCAAATTCCTTTGTGATTAAAGCTGTTTTTTGTTTTATATCACTGAAGTCAATGGATGCAGGTGGTTCGAGTCGTGCTTTGTCCTTCACGACTTCTTTGGGGGAGGCCTATGTTAAGCAGTGGACTTGTGAAGGCATGTAATGATAATGATGAAGCATGTTCCGTAAAGGGTATATAAACTGTTACATTAATTTTGAATTTTCCTCTGTTGCAAGTTTTGATGTCAAGTTATACATACATAAGAGTTTAATGTGTTTCAGATTTAAAACTAATTAAATTAAAAATATTTTAAATTAATTTGCTACGATCCGCGTAACAAAGGTAAAATAAAATAACGTGTCTTATCCAGTTTGAAGAGCACCTCCTACCCTCCTAAAGATGGGTTATTTTTAATATATTGGGTATCCGCAAAGTAACGCCTTATTTTAAGAAATATTTAAGTTTAGTTACTAAAATACTCTTTATACATAGTTTATAGCCGCAAAACTTTATTACAAACTGCAAGAAAAGAACTTTCTTTTTTTTAAAGGCCGTTACCGCACCTGCAATTCACCTGGTGTTGCAGTTGTTCATGGGCGGCGATCGACATATACCACGCCCGTTTGCCTCCTCTTATATAATAAAAATCTTATTTCGTATGAGATGATCTTCTTTCGCACCCTTTCTAAATTCATTGCTGACTTTGTACGGGTTTCCTTGTAAGTTTTTCCAATACTTACCACGTTGAACGGTGGTTAGTGAGGAAAGACGTTACTTTAATACTGATAATGGCCCTCCATATCACCAGTCTGTGATATGATATTACCAATTTCTAATTGCGATATCGCCATTTATCAATCGCCAGACTGATTGGTTTATTATATGTGCAAGTGAAATAGTCGTTATGAGAAGTTATTGTCGCCTTTATATTCCAAAAAAGCCATTTATACCGGCCAGTTCTATACAACGACAAAGTCGTTTTTTATTCTGTATCTTGATATTAATACATATAAATTCTCGTTGTTGAACTCTGTCAAAGTTTCCAAGGCATAGGTGAATAATCGTAGGAAGCCTTTTACCCTATTACAGATAAACTGCGAAATGAGTTCGCAACTCAACATATCTCGTGTTAGTCGCGTCAAAGAACCACATAATTACTTTAGCTTTAGTTACTTGAGTCGCTGGCTCGCCTCAAATAATTGTTCAGTGAACTACGAAAAACTCAAAATGAGTTTGATATAACCTCTTAGAGATCATAATTACTTCTTAATATTTAAATTTCGATACAGATTAAGTTCTTGATCTTAGTCTTACTACTTCCATCACGATTGAATGGCCGAAATTAAATTAAATGAATTTAATTTTAACTGTTACAATAAAATGTTCGACAATTTAAAAGTCCGAGTCATTTTCTAAACATGAAAGAACAACCGATAATAATTCTAAAGCTTTACGTCTATAAAGGTGTCAATCGTTTTTGGGCCCACTAGAAATTTTCGCGACCCTTAATGGTATTATATACAAAACAAGATACCAATTTATTATTTTAAATAGCATAAAGATTATATGAAAATCTAAACGGAATCAAGAAATCTAAAAAAGAATTGTTTTGATATTTGTGTTCATGTCATTGGTTCAGATAACGTAATATTAAAAAATTGTAGTAGAGATATTCCAACTCGGAAGAAACTCGACTCGAGTTGACTGAGTTGAATTTCACGTAACTCGAATAGTACTCGAGTTCTGCAACTCGAATTAGCGGAACGAAGTTGTGTCAGTTTGTTACAAATTATTTTTATTTGTTCCTCCATCCAAGATAATTATTATTACTTAACTTAATAGGTAGTTATATATTATTTGCGTATAGACAATTTTAATAAAGTAATATCACTCCAACTTATGACGTAGCCTATAATTAATGTTATTATATCAATAAATTATTCGAATTAGTAAGTCGAGTTCACCACTAAATTGTACACAGACACTGCATTGACCGTAAGATAAAGATGCGACTTGAGTAGAATTTTGTGACTGAGTCACTGGTTTTATCATGTCACTGTAGTTGTACTCGAGTTTTTGAGTTATGCGAATTAATTATTTACAGTCCCTGCATCGATTGAAGTTTATCACTCGAGTTGAGGATGGAGATTACCTTAGTTAAAGCATTTTAAATAGGTACCTTTATTAAATAAGTAACATGTAATATGAAATAAAATAAATATTTATTATTTATTTATTTGTAGTATTTCCATGTTTCTTTTATTTACTACACACACGTGTAGTATTTCAAAATCTATAAACTGATTTTCGCATATCTTACAAATCGCTTCCATTTTTCAAAATAATGCCACACTAACGACTTTTGTTTTGTTGTTTCATTGTTATCATTCATACTTTAAACAAACAAGTATATTTAAATCACCTTTATGTTATGCACTACTTGTACGAAGTAACAAAATAACAATGATAGCACAATCACGATATTATAAATCAAACTAAGTTCATATTTGACTACAACATGCCAGATGCAAGTTTCACGCCGCGGCGCATTATACTATGTGAATTAGTTGATAAGATGATAGAATTAATGAATTAGTGAACTGACATATATCTATCATATCGCTCTCCGAATCCACACGGTGCGTCGAGTTGACTCCGTAACTCGAGTGCAAGCGGACTCGAGTAAAATTTATTTTCACTGAGTACCGAGTTACTGTGATTCATTCGATTGAATCGAGTGAAAACAGATTTCGAGTTGCATCAGTACTCTAAGAATAAGGTCTGTGCTTAATTGTTAATACTTTCAAATAATTTTTTGTAGCAAACTAGCAAAATTAGTTAATAGCAAAAAAGTTTATACTTGTTTGTTTTCAAGACAATAAAATAAATATCGTCTCATCGATGCACAAGTGTATAACATAATATGGATAATATCTTTTTTTATTTTTTATTTTTTTGTCGTATGGTAAAATTGCCAATGACATTCGAAATTGGAAAATGAAAACTAATGAGTTTAATTAATTAATATAAGAGTATGTATGACTGAACACAAATATCTCTAAGAATATGTATGTAATACAAGAGTTTACTTTTACACCTAGAATTTAGCAAAATCTAAATAAGATCTATAATTTGTGATGAATTACTAAAAAAAAGGACAAACACAGGTCTTAGAACCTTATTAGTATGTTAAAAGTGACAAAGTATTAAAGTTTTATGTTATTAGTAAAATCTAAATTAAATAATAGATAGAATAAATACATAAATGAAGTTTTCTGTATATTATAAGAAAATTAGAATCTATGGGTCGGGGATTCAAAGATTTCTCTATTTGATGTAGCTTCATCGGCTTTGAAGAGCGATTCATTTAACTGCATTTAGGTATAAATACCTTATGTATTCAGCAAGTTGCTCCATAAACTTGACAATACCAAATTGCATCAAACATGGATCCTGAATTTATGCCAGCCATAGTAGATAGACAGTATAGATAGTACATATACTTATCTGTAAATAAGTACTTATTACTTGCTAGAAGCAAATATACAGTTTGCATAAGTATTATAACTTAGTAAAGCCATTTTACTTGTGTAATGGTTATATCCTTGTTGATCAGATGCTTCTATTATCCTTAGACTGATGTATTAACTCTGCAGAAAGGAATATTATTTTGTCATCTGCTATCAGATAATTAATATAAAAATAATATCCTTTTCCCATGAAACTAGTGAAATAAGAAATCAGAAAACTTTACAAAGTCAAATATTGTTGATGTAAAATGTAAATCCATAACTACTAATTGTGTATTTGATTATATGGAGCTAATTAATGGATATATTTTATAATAATTTCTTATTTATTTAACATGGAAATGTAGTTTATTGACATTGAAGTATAGTATATATACTCGTATAGTCTTATACAATATTCATTAACTTTTTTCAGTGGATCGCTTAGAATAAATGTATGTCTTGTAGGCTGAAATCTTGCAAGCTGCTCGTAGGCAGAGACAAAAAGTATATGGATATTGAATACAACAGTCTTATATCATATCTCATAACATTGAAAATATCCTTCTGATTCATGTTATTATCAAGTTATTTTGAAAATATCTTTTGAAATGATAATGACTGACAATAATAAATACAATTAAATTATACATGTGTTTATGTTATCTGTAGTAGTAGTAGTAAGAGTATATAAAAGTACACACACACAAGTGTAATAATAATCCTATATAATCAAATTTATTAATACAATAAAGAGAGTCTTATATCATCATTCGTTTGTTTAACTCCTCCTAACATTCGCCCTACATGGCGACCCTGCCGAAGTAATTCGCGACGCGAATATGACACCCTGCCATATTTGGAGGAACATTTTTTCTGTGCAACTGATGAACTAAATCAAGCTATGGCGTTCTATCTGGAGTTACGCGACTGTGTATACGTGTTTAACAAAAGTTAACGAAAAATAACATCCAAGATGGGCGGTAAACAGACTAAAGAAGAAACCGTGTTGTGCAAAACGCAGTGGGAAGCAATAAGGCAGGAATTGAACAATTGCAATTTCACCTGACTACGAGTAATATTTTGCTGTCTATCATTGTGCTGGTACTTCTACTGGGGTCCCTATATTGCTTGTATCGAACATATAGGCGATGTCATATAAAGTGGATTAACACAGAGCTAAACAGAAATACCCTAAGAAGGTCTATTTTTCGGCAACCGCAACCCCCCACAAATGTGGAAGAGGCAAGTCAACCAAGGGCGTATTATAAAGTATGACCGCGGATCGAAGTTTAAAAGTGGCGTGTGCATATAAAATGAGTAAAAAGTGCGTGTCTATTAATAGTGAAAAAAAAAAAAGGGTATAGTGTTTATAAATCAACTACATTAATCTGGGACTCTAGTCTATATTACTGAACTTTATATTTTAAATTAAATCATGTATTCGTTGTACTGTCTTTAATCGTCATGTAACCGTATTATTATTATATTAAATATTTCGTAAAATTATTTATAGTATACTCTATTCTACGTATTGGTAGTAAGTTATGAATATTTCTTTAGAACAGTTATATGAGCAATTAAAAGAAGTGAGAACATATTTAATTAAAATTGGACCGAGTAGACGTGAAGGAAAAGTTTTAGATACTAAACTTAAAGAGGCCAATGAAATATTTAGTGAATACTTTGTTGTTAATAAATTTTAATAGTAAAGTAAAGGAAGGTAAGATTAAATCTACTGATATTCCATCTTATCAAACCTATTGTAAGAATTTTGAATCATTATATCAGGATATTATAAAATTGTGTAAGCCTGAGTGTGTACAATCTGAAAATCCGAGCAATATGGATACTTTCGATTTGAAAACGGCTTTGACTTTATTACCTGTTATGTTAGATAGATGACGAAACTGAAACAATTAATCGACAATATTCAGTATTATAATTCTTTGTTAACAAAACAGGAATGCAAAATAATCTAATTAAATTCATATTAAAAGTAGATTATCTCAATTGCTAAATTACGTCTTCAAGACGATTACTCTAATGTTGAAGACTTGGTTAGTGACATGCAGAAAGAGTTGTTGCCAAGAAAAGGAGCAGCAGCAATTCAAAATAAATTGCAAAAATTACGCCAAAATGATATGTCAATTCCTGATTATGGAAAACAAATAACAGAGTTATTTTGGACCTTACGATATCGCAAGCCAACGGTAATACCGCATATTACAATATTTTGAAAACTGTTAATGAAAAACAAGCGATCAAGCAATTTTCCGATGGCTTACGAAATCGTCGAATCAGCACAATAATTTCTGCTAGAAATTACAGCTCTCTGAAAGATGCCATTCAAGCAGCTCAAGATGAAGAGGCTTCATCATCATCGGCCGCAGGAGGTGATGGGTATGTCCAGTAAAAATTTTATTATCCTAGGAATTTTCATCATAATTCTAGGTACCCACGTGGCAACGGGCGTAATCGGCAAATGTTTTCAGCAGGGACACTACCATGGAAACTCGCAGCGATCGAGTTCATGGAACCATTCGAACTCACGTGGCCAGGACAGCGAAGACGATATAATCGAGGTACGTTTCGTAATTATCGCGGAAATCAAGGATAAAAAGAAATGTAGTCAATATAATTAATGAAAACCAGGAATCAACTTCAAATGAACCCCGACTAGATAAGTTTTTCGAGAATAAACAAAATCATTTAATTTTGGCTAGTAGTAATAGCAATTGTTTTATTCATTTACCAGTTTCATCATGCAATAAGACTTATTCTTTCTTAGTCGACACAGGCGCATCTTTATCCGCCGTAACATATAAACATGCTATCGAATTAAGTGTTTCATTACATAAAGAGAATGTAATTATAAACGGTCTAGGTGGCGAGGTGCAAACAATCGGATATGTTTATGTTCCATTAATGATTCATGGATCTGTTATTAATCACAAGTTCTTTGTTTTAATTCGTTACCAATTTCGTCGCATGGAATTCTAGGTAGAGACTTTTGAATAGATTTGGAGCATGTTTAGATTTCGAGAAAATATTTTATCTTTGAAATTAGGGTCGGGCCACACTTGTTTCTTGCCTTTCACTAATAATTATAATATTAACGTATTGGAAATTCCCCAAAGTGAATCCATACATTATATTCAAACTGATTTTCAAACCGATTGCATTATTTGTTCACGAGAATTACAAGATGGCGTTTATTTGGCTAGCTCGATAGCGACACCAATTAAGGAAAAATACCAATAAAAATATTAAATGTTACCGAAAAATCAGTAACATTGTCAGGAATAAATCCTGCAATTCATGATCTTAACGATTATAACATTTGTAGTTTTGAGAAAATGAGAATAATTCAGACCGAGTAAAACGATTATTTTCCTCATTAAAATTAAATGATTTAAATGACTTAGAAATTCAAAGTTTCAAAATATTTGTGCAAAATATGCAGATGTTTTTATTTAGAGGGATAAATTGACAACAACAGATATTTACACTCACAATATTTTGAAAACCAAACGTTAGTCCAGTATTTTCAAAACCCTATAGGTTACCAATTAGTCAGAAAAAGGAAATTAATCGTCAAATTAGCAACATGCTTAAGAAGGGATTATAGAACCTAGTAAAAGTGACTGGTCTAGTCCAATATTATTGGTGCCTAAAAATTAGATAAATCGGGTAATAAAAATGGCGATTGGTAGTGGATTACCGTAAATTAAATAACTGTATAGAGGATGATAAGTACCCTCCTGATATCACAGAAATCTTAGAATCTTTGTCTGGAGTGTATATTTTACACATTTAGATTTATATCAAGGGTATTACAATGTTAATTTAGATAAAAGTTGTTGAAAATTTACTGCTTTCGATTCTGGTCAATATCAGATGACGAGAATGCCCATGGGATTAAAAACAAGTCCCAGCTCTTTCTCGCGAATGATGAATTTAGCAATGTCAGGACTAAATAATGAAAATGCTTGATTTATTTAGATGACGTCATTGTTTTGGTGAACAACTAGACCACCACAATAAAAACTTACAGGATGTTTTTGAAAGACTTCGTTCAGTAAATTTAAAATTAAATCCGTCAAAATGTACATTTCTTAAAAAACAGATTTTATATTTGGGACATTGTATATCTAACGAAGGGATTTTACCTGATCCTGAAAAAATAAATACAGTAAAAAACTATCCTTGTCCGCAAAATGCCGACGAAGTTAAAAGATTTGTGGCGTTCACAAATTATTATAGAAAGTTTATACCCAACTTTGCTGAAATACAACCATTAAACCAACTTTGTAGAAAAATACTAATTTCGTTTGGACTGAAAATGTCAAAAGTCTTTTGAAACACTCAAAAACGTATTATGTCCCCCAGTTTTAGATTACCTGATTTTCAAAAGAAAATTATTTCATTTTACAAACCGATGCATCTAATAAAGCAATTGGAGCAGTTCTGTCGAATAAAAATGGAAGACCAATAGCATTTACTAGCAGATCTCTGAATAAGGCTGAATCAAACTATCCAGTTATAGAAAAAGAGTTGTTAGCGATAGTATGGGCCGTCAAATATTTCAGACCGTATCTGTATGGGCAATATTTAAAATCAGGACTGACCATAAACCTCTAGTATACCTATTTGGCATGAAAGATCCATCGAGCAGGCTTATGAAGTTTCGTTTGGTATTAGAGGAATATAATTTTGACGTAGAGTATGTAAAGGGTTCAGATAATGCAGCTGCAGATGCGTTATCTAGAATCTGTTTGAGTTCGAAAGAGTTAAAAGAATTAAATGAGAACATTGTTAATGTCATGACACGAGAAAAATCGCGAAAAATAAATAAACCAGGATCCTCCTCGTTGGACATGATACCCACAGACTTGAGGCCTGATCAACCGAAAGTCGTAAGTAATCATGTCAAACCAGCAGAATCAGTGGAGTTGCGTATGGTTAATAAAGATGATTTGAAAACATTGAGAAAATTAAGAGTTATTAGTAAAGAAAATAATACATTTTGTTATGTTGAAAGGAAAAGATAATTTATATTAAATATCTAAGTTCCGACTCACGAATGACGCGACGCGAGTTTGTGAGAATTAATAATTTTGTAAGTTAATAAATGTTAATGAAGTATGTATAATAAAGAAGGATGGTAATAAGGAATTTATTAAAAACTAGTTGAAGAAGTTAAATCTATGAATGATAGGACCGGTCCACGTGTACATATAATAAATAATGTAAAACGATATATAGTAAGGATGACAGAAAGGTGATATTAATGACTTCCATCTCCTACCTAGCAGTGGCCATGCAGGTATGAGAAGGATGGTCAACAATATAAAAAGTATTATTATTGGCCTGGGTTAGATAAGGATGTAAAGAACTTTGTTAGGCATTGTGACAAATGTCAGCGTCAGAAATTTTCGTTACCCGTAAGAGAGCCATTAGAAATAACAACGACAGCTAACACAGCGTTTGAAAAGATATATTTAGACCTAGTAGGTCCATTTGAAGTTGATAATAATAATTACTCTTATGGTTTAACGCTACAATGCGAACTCACTAAGTATGTCGAAGCATATCCTTAATTTCTAAAAACCAACGAAGTAGCAAAGAGTTTTGTTACTAACTTTATTCTTAGGTATGGAGTACCAAAAGTAATAACTACTGACAGAGGAAAGAGTTCACCGCATCATTATTCCAAGAGGTATGTAAATTGCTTCAAATAAAATTAAATTCGACTGCTTACCACCACCAATCACTAGGTGCGTTGGAAGTGTCACATAAAAATTTAAATGCTTTTCTTCGCATTCAAATTGATAATCACCCTGAAACATGGAGCGACTGGTTACCATTTTGGTCGTTTGCCTATAATACGACAGTTCATACAGAGACGAAATTCAGTCCTTATGAACTTGTCTTTGGTAAAAAATGTTCACTTCCTAGTAATTTGACTGTAGATTTAGAGTCACTTTATAACTACGATCATTATCCATGTGAGCACAAATAGAGGTTACAACTGTCACAAAGAGGGGAAATAATTTGATAAAGTCTAAAGAAAAGAGAAAAATTGTATTTGATAAATATACCAAGCCTATAAAATACAATGTAAATGATTTAGTACTCTTAAAAAATGAGTCAGGTAATAAACTAAGTGATCTATACTCTGGTCCTTATAAAGTTGTAAGATGTAGCACCAAACGTAGAAATAATTAAGAATGGTAAAATGAATTAGTACATAAAACCGCACGAAATTGTATATCCAATAATAAATAAAACATATTTTATATGCTTTGTCTAAAATACATATTGTTATTATTATTTCTTTCTGTAGATTACTTAATATTACGTAATTATAAATATTCTAAATTAAATAATCAAAAAAAAAATCTTCTTAAAATAAATACCTTATATATTATTTTATAATGTAACTGTTCCTAATATTTACAAAAATAAAATCTTTTAATGTATCGATGTTTAAAAAAAATGTATCCTTGTATTGTCACATTTTTTTCTTTTGAATGGAAGGTGTAGTAGTAGTAGTAAGAGTATATAAAAGTACACACACAAGTGTAATAATAATCCTATATAATCAAATTTATTAATACAATAAAAGAGTCTTATATCATCATTCGTTTGTTTAACTCCTCTCAACATTCGCCCTACAATCCTTACACAACCAGTTTAAAACACATCTTACTTCATATTTATCAGTGTGTAATAACATAGATAAACATGATATTACTTAGTCATTTGGCTTCAATGGTGTTTGGGGTATGATAACTAATCAGTTAATATATTTTAAAACAAAGGTTTACACACTGCACTTTTACTAATCAACAAAACATATTAAAACAAAGTTTTGACACCGCACCTCTCTGTCTGTCTATTCCACTATTAATCTTTGAACTCTTTGGAGTACACAGAGATATTCAAATGTCACCTTTGTAGACCCTCAAAACAATTCTTTTTAAATGATATTTATAAGAATTATACAACTCAAATTCTAAATTTTTTTTAGAATTAGTTTCGTTACTAAATTACGCTTTTATAAATTAAGAATTTACGTCAAATTACTAGTTTCATATGATGCGTCGTTTACTACAGTACATCTAATCTAGTTCGCCGCGCAGTGCAAGAACCACTGTATTAATTATAAGTTATAAGTGTACCCTTTAAAAGGAAGTTTGTTGTGAGTTTTTATACAAAAGGTAAATAATTACACAGTTTATAAAAAGTTATTTGCATATATTTCGTCTCGTAACAATTTTTACTAAATTTATAAAATTGGTACTTCAAATACTGTCGTTCACATATGAAATAAAATAGTCAATAAGTAACTGAAAATGAAATATAAGGTATAAATTATCACCATAAATCATGAAAACACAAATTTTCATATTTTACAAGTCCAATGTAAGATTACGTTTTATGTTATAATTTCGATATATCGTGAATATTATGGCGAAATTGTTTTCAACAAAATGGCGTTGGTCAAAGATAGCGTAATAAACTATATACCTATGATTGAATTTTTTTTAGGAGGCTCCTAATGAGTGTATATTATTACGATATCGATATAATATGTTATATATTTTTTCTTTATGAAATTTCGAGTGTTTTTTCACATAGTAGTTATTTGAGTGTAGAAATTTGGTATCTCATTCTTATTATTATTCTTATTATTTATTCTATATGTATATGTAAATTTATAAACTTTCTATTAACTCTTTTCGAGCCCTTGAAGACACAAAATGTTCAAATGTACTGTACTACATCTATTTTCAGAAAATGGCGGAATTTGACGAGCTATTTCGCGACTCGGACGACGAATATCTCAGTGACAGAGGAAGAAATGTTTTCATATTCTGTTGTAAGTAATTATACTTTTTTCTATATTATAATTATAAATATGAGTGCATATACTGGATGTATAAAGTGACTGCTGATCATGAGGTCCCTGGTTCGAATCCCGGGTCAGGTCAAAAATCATTTATTAAGTTTTCCGTCAAGAAAGTCTCAGTAGCACCCTGAGTCAAGAAGTTGGCGGTGATAAATGATAAATTATCATATCATATAACGCAAACATGCGTCTATGAAAAGGGTTCCAGATTTTCTCACTTACTAAATAAAAGGCAGCACATCATCCTGGTCAATTTAATTCATAACCATAAAATATGTCATATGCATATCTATAATGTCTTATTATCATATGTTTTTCAGGAGACGGATATGCATCAGGGGACTAGGTAACTCAATGAGAAGAGTCCTTTGGCCACGGCGTTTGATGAATACAGTTGGAGTGTCCAAATCCTTTAGGACCCGCATCTTCCACCGAGCCAGCACAAGAAAACTGTTGCATCACGCCACCTTTTCCGTAAGTAAATTTTATATTATGTTTGTATCAAAGCTTTTTCAAAAATGTATGCAAGTAGAACCACAATTTTTAAAATTCTGTCTCATAAGAGAGTGAAGTATTTCAATTGTATATTATAAATTAGATATGAAAAAGTCTCTGTCCTGGGAGTGACCAGCAAGAAACCCAGCAGGACTTTTATTAAATAGAATTAATTCACACAATGATAACTTTTATAGAATAAAATTAGTATGAAAACATTTAAAACAGCATGGTAGCAATCTCCTCATTCCCAAGGTTCCAGGGTTTACATGGTTGATAATAACCTTTACTAACAATTTTTGCTACTTAAAATTTATAACTCATTGATAAGGTCTGTATATTTTCTGGGACTTTCTTATAAATACATATACCTATGTTGCCCCATGAAGGAATTATACTGACTCTGAGTCTAGTAACTGGTATAACTAACTTGTTACTACTTTCATCTTTGATTCAATCTAATTCATTTGTATATAATTATTCTTCTATTGTCTAGTTACATATTTGTTTATACTTATTGCACATTTATGTTATATGCAACAGTTTTAAAACATATATTTGTACTTTTATATATATATATATATATATATATATATATATATATATATATATATATATAAACATACTAGCCTGACCAGGCAGACTTTGTTCTGCCCTTTCCAAGCCCTTTGTCTTCGGAAAGGGCAGAATAATTTTGTTTGTTTTGAGTTCATCGCAGACAAACAATGTGACACGTAATTTTATATATAAAGATATTAATAAGTATGTATTCATCCTATCTATGTATTATATACCATTTTATTTTATGTATCTTTATTACTATTTTATGGTTTATAATTAAAAAATGCAATTTTGTATCTATCTGATAACACTTCATTGTGCGCAAAAAATCTATCTATTTATGCTTGTTCCTTGTATTTACAGAATGTAAATCGCTATTTTTAATAAAACTATTTTTGTTTTGTGTTTGTATATAGTGTTTTATAAAATATGTATGCACTCAATTATATTATATTGTTTTTATATATGTCTTGTAGGCGAAATGTTACTGCAGAAGTGGTCGTTGTCGTTGAGCGGTTGGACGGCGACAAGTACTTGTTCGCGGACGAACACGAACTTTTCCACGAGGTGTTGGCGAGTTCGAGTGGTGGTGCTGAGCGGTGCGCGGGTAACAGCAGGCTGGCGACGGGCACGCGGTAGACGCGCCGTGGTGCTCGCGCCTCCGTCTCCTCATCGTGGTGGCGCGGCGACCAACTTATACAAGTATGTGTGACAGATGATGATGTGCCTGAGGATGCGAGATAGATTTTGAGACTGGTGGCTAATAGGGAAGCTCGGGAGAGGAGGGCCGAAAGGAGAAGGATGGAAGTAGATAATGATAATGATGATGAGGCAGATGGCATTGGACGTGCGGCCCTATTCGAAGATGCGACTTCTCAACTTTGATTGGCGCCCCATGGACTCCTTTCAAGGTGAAAGAAAACGTTTCTTGGAAACAACTGGGCCAACCATGTCGTCCGGAAGTGCGTATGAGGCATTCCGCCAATATTGGGACGAGCATCATGTCTCATAGCGACAGAAACGAACCGGTACGCTGTAGAACTGTCAGTCAGTCATCAGTGATTTTACTTCAGAAGAGGTAATGTTTTTCGAGTACGCATGTATGGATGTATTTTTCTTTTACGCTCTGTAGCCTAAACTGCTTGATGGATTTTAACATATGGGGTGTTGTTCGACTTGCTTTAGTTGCAAAAGTGACATATAATATTTGAATTTTTTTTTCAGGAAACTTTTGGTTTTGTTATTTATTACTGTTTTAACCATTGGACTTGTTTATGCAACTTGTTTAATAAATTGTTTGATGTTGATGTTTGATGACTTTTTACACACAAATATTTTTCAAATAATAAAATTAACCTCCCCTTCCTCTCCTTTGGTTTCCTTTACAATTTTTCTTTATCAGGTCGTAACAATCCACTACTGCCATTTATTATCAGAAATAAAGAGGAGCTCAAGATTTTGTCAGCAAATGTCGCCCAGCACGACAACGCTGTTCTAAATATAGCACGGAACACCCGCGTTCCGCCGAGACTAAATTAAAAAAAACGTCCTTTTAGTCTATTAAAGTCCACTACAGATCATAAGCGTCCACCCATATTGCCGCGATATTTGCCATAGTTGCCACGTTTGTAAGCGGGTTGGCAACTGCAGTTTTTATTTTAGTCTTTATTAGGAAGACGCTGCTGCCCATCTTCTGATTTGTTTCACTCTGTCGCCTCTAATCATGAGTGATTAACCCATTCAAGGCCGCTCAAAAAATCTCACTTATTACGTAGGTGCGGGCGGTTCAAAGGACTAACGCCGGTAGGCGTTTAACGCATCTCATATTTAAACACTGACGCCGATCGGCGTTTCCCGCACATGAAAATTATTTCTTGCTTATTTAGGCAGAATTTTACTGACGCTCATCAGATTACGCCATGTGCAAGTGACTGCGTACTCAGTGGCGAAATTTTATTATATAATGTTATTTTGTGATTAACAGTGCAGTTTTATTAAAAATACTGGCAATTTCCTATTTACCATAAATATGGCTGGAAATAGTAAGTGAATTTGTTTCTTTCTATTCAGTATAAAGTGGGATATTTTCCACATTATAGAAAGATTTTTATTACACTGAATAAAGAAATTTTTATATTAATTTCGGAATTATTGAAATATGACCAGGATTGAACTCTTTCTCTGATTTTTAAGTTAAATACTTTTAATAATAGTATTTAATCTACTATTTTAAATGTACTAAGTATAATAAGTAGTTTTGAATTAGTAGTTGAAGGAAGAGAAAACATCGAGAAGGGTATTCAGTTACATACTATTTCCAGTGCAGCGTAATTTGTTTCACTTAATAATTAATAATGACTTGAAGGTGAGGCTCGACCATCGTCACAGAGTTTATTGAGTGACGGTGTGAGACCATTTGGTTCGCGAAAAGAAAGCCTATAACTGATTTTTAATTCCATAAAATAAAATAGCAAAATAAATATTTAATCAAAATGTTTTTAATGTTGATAACCTGGAAGACGCCGTTCGGTTTTTCCGCGCCTGAGGATAGTTTTGTTATTTTCTAAAATCATTATTTACAGAAACTGCGACTATAATGATGTATGTATGTAAAACATGCACATATAAAAGTATATCGCTTATTGAAATTGGCCGTTATGGCTAAAATATAATTTAGGCCGATCGGCGTCATCCGCCTAAGAATGGCAATTTAAATAACGCTGTTGCGTGCACCGCAATGAATGGGTTAATAACGTCACGGTGAAAAATAACGTTTTGGTCCATGTTCATGTCGATTTTATTAATCATGTCTAATGAGTAATGGACGTGACAAAGTGATATTTTACTGTTATTTTTATGAATAGAATAGAATGGTATTTTATTCAATATTGATTATTACATAATACTTATTGAAAGTCATTTTTATTTACCACGGGTTTGGAAAATATGGAACTAGAGCATCCGTCACGGTTATTAAAAATAACACCTCAGTCTAGTCGCCTTACGACACCCACAGTATGATATGAATATTCGTACACAACCACTACACGGTAATTGATAATTTCAAAACATTTTATTTATCGACAACGTCTTGCAATCGTCGTTTTCTAGCGTTCACTTGACCTTCATACAAGTATGCGATATTTTAATTGTTGATAATTTTTTATTTTGGATAAGAACATAGTAATGAGTAATGACTCTAAGTTATATTTACCATCATTTACAAAAAATATTGTCTTTGGCCTGACCTACTATACTCTTTGACTTGACCATAGGTCTGACTAAGTTGGCCCAATAAAATGTCAAGGTCTGAGAGGTTAATAGACTGCTTTGAAATAATTACAACAATGTATGCAGTGGCATTTTACTTTGTGTTTTATCCTTATACAACCAGTTGAAAACAGCTTTCTTACTATATAGTATTTAAAGGTAATACATATAATAGACATATTATCCGTTATTCATCTTTGCTTTAATCATATTTATTTAATTGTAATGGTGTTTGTGATGTATATTCACTAATCAATTAATACTTGTAAAACATAGTCTCCACAACCACGTTTGTTTGTTGTGCACTGTTTTGCCGGAACTGCTAAAAGGATTTTCCATCTATCTTAAAATATCTATAATTGCTGAATGTATTTACAACTTTGTTTAATACTATAAATTAAGCTATTCTATTCTATATACATACAATTTAACTCATAATATCGGTGAAAACTACTAGAAAATCGCTTTTAGTTTGTTTTAAGGTTATTATGATATTCATATTTTAATTTTAATTTCAGAATTCCGTTAAATGCGATATAACTAATATATAATTTTAATCTATAGATTATAAGAATAAATCAACACACATTTCATTGAGGTTCACTAAAATTCGTGGTGGCCCATTCTCCATACAAAAAGAAACTGTCTCCTTTCCTGCAAAGATACATAGTTTTGTCAGACCTGCTTGTAAAGTCTGTTAAAAGATAATTATGGGATATGAAATTTTAAATACAATACACTAAATGTGCTTAAAATTAAACATAGTTTAATCATATCAGACAAACTTTAGTACGGAACAATTTTCTAAAGAGAGCTTGCCACAAGGAAGAACATAACTATAAAATCCATCACTGCGGATAATCAAAGCTTGTGTAGATTGTCTTTGATGCAGCAGATTAAAATTTTCATTATACTCACAAGCGCTAAAACCTTAAATATTTTTTATAGAATAAGTTTGAAAAGTTAAGTAAAGTTGTAAAGTGTTAAGTTTTTTCAATTCGGATATAAGAACCTTATTGCCTGAAAGACCTTTATCGCCTCATAGACTCTTATTGCCTGAAAACCCTTATTGCCTTAGTTTAGCGACTCCAGTTCA